>JASSUY010031774.1:0-24693 GCA_032466535.1 Forpus xanthops | reverse complement strand
CCCTAGGTCAGGAATACGTAACACGCACCCTCAGTGATTAAAGGTCTATAGCCTGCAGCCAGCAGAGAAACCCGGGCCTGCTCACAGAGATGTTACAGAATATCTGCACCATCTGCTCTCCCAAAAGAGCTGATGTGTGAGACCTGAACAAAGAATGATAACGTGGCACAGAAGGCATGGAAAGACAGAAATTGGAGTGTCTGGGAATGTCTGTTCTGGAAAACTAGGCCAACAGGCATATCTGTTCAGCTAAACAGGGAGATACAAATGTGAGCTAGTCCTTGTGGCACTACTGGGGAATCCAGACACAGTCCTGCAATTACCTATTGCCTTTCGCTGGTTCAAGGAACCAGAATGATTCCTTGCCACTACTGATGGTAGTGAGACAGATCACCTGGTCACTACCTACATCAATTGAAATTTTTTTGCTCTGGATATGCCTCTAGAGGTAAAAAAGCAAAGCTGGTCCCAGCAGAAAGCAGAGGAAAACATCGGGGAAGTGCCCTAAGAGGAGGTAAATATAGACCCTTGGAAGAACTCTTCTCTTGTGTAAAGTGATCTACATCAGCAGGTTAGAAATGTATTCTGGGATATTTCAGCAGATTTTGGAAGCACAAAAGCTAAGGGCAACAGAGGTAGAACAGCCTATTACCTTATCTCTGCACATACAACAGATAAGAAATTCAATATATTCAAAGCTGAACTCTTGTATTGAATAAAACACTTATTCATGTTCTCTATGGTAAAGCTACAGTAACTACCATATTTCTGTTACTTTCTTGTGCATGAATAAAAAACATGAAGTATCATTTTCCTATGGAAATATGTACTATCAGAATTAAGGCGGTGCAGCAGTAATATGGGGGGATATGATCTCTGTCACTCTCTAAATATCACAAGGAAAGCAGAAGATTAAAAAGAGAAAAATGATTTTATGCCTAGGAAACTCTGGGAGGATGAATGATTACATATAAAGAGTTAGTCAAGGAAGATTTCAGATCTATGGCTCTCCACCCATTACAGTGCTGAGACACAATGACAAAATTGTCTCTACTGGATAAATTCATAGGCAAGTATTTTCCACCTGTATTAATTAGGTAGGGGGTCAAGCTATGTTATCAGAGGTAAAACTTTCATCTTTAAGATCAACAATGGACATTTATGGAACTTATCTATACAAGGGTAGAGACTGAGGGAAAGTGACAAAGTGAGGGATAAAAATTTACATTTAACTTAATTTTTAATATGAGCAATGCTGTCTGACTCTTGCTGATCTTAACAGCAGGAAGAGCTTTTATGTTTTATGAATGTTTATAATTTCTTTTAGTATTTAAGGCTAGTTGTAGAAGTTCAGTAAAGAATATTCACAAATGTTTTTCCCTTGATAAAGTGCACTTGCAGGTAGAATAACAATTTCAGAGAGGACACTGAGATACGCAGAGAAGGTCAAATCAGTGTTTCTTTTGGAATATATGTGTTAAAAGACAAGAACATTTTGCTATTATTTCCTAAAAAAGATCTGAAAAGCTTCATGGAATACAAAAGCTCACCATCTAAAAAACATCAAGACCTTCCAAAGAACAATAAAACCTATTAGCCTGTTTCACTGCTGTACATATTATGATTAATTTTCTCCTCTTTATTTTTAAATTTAATTTTAAAATGCAATTAAAACGCACTAAATATTTTAACCTGGTAAGGAAATCAAGTAATGAAGATCATAAAAATACAATTGTTTAATGACTTGCCTAAGAAAACTGAAAACCTGGGGAATAAACAAAGAGCTCTGCACAACCCAGCTTCTGGGGCCTAACCCGAACATGATCCTTCAGAAAGCAATCATTAACTGCAAAGCAGTACCATTTATCACCTTTGTAAAGCTGGAGAAACAATATCAAGCATTTGGAATTAACCTATCCCTTCAGCACATTAAATGGGTCAGACTAATCATATTCCATGGCAATTTTATATTATGAACACAAGATCCATTTTCAGCTTTTTCACAGCATTTGAGTAGAATACTAGCTACCTCAAATTAGAAATGCATGTATGATGTAATTAAGTTAACACATTGGGAATGGATTTACTGCCTACATACTTTTTTTATACAGACAATCTGGAATCAGGAGTTAACATCTGACAAAACACAAAATATCCAGGAACTGACTAATGCAACAATGCTAGAAGTTGGCTCGCAAGCTAACTGAGCTGCCATGAGCTGTCTGTGGTCTTGCATTTACATGAAAAACTTTAAGCACAGGTTCCTCTGTATTGGGTGGCCAAGCATGGCTTCAGAAAAGCATGACTTGCCTTCCAAGCTCAAAAGACTGATAAGCAATGAAGAGATGAACTTTCTACTCTCAAATTAGGATTTTTCTTAATATTTTTAAGTACTTAATCTCATATTTAAGAAATTGTATCAGTTTGACTATTCCAACTGCTGAGCGCTCAGCAGCTTGCATTTAGTTTTACTGGAGGTGGTAAGAACTACATGTTCTGGAAAGCCAGGCTTCGGGTTTCCTCATGAGAGGCTCAGGAGGCTAAACATTGTTTAAAGGTTTTGATTGAGGGATTTTGGCCTCAGCTTAGAGCATAACCTTACAGACAAATGGGAATGTTGGCATTCTTTCCATACCTTAAGAATTAGAATTTCAGAAAATACGAAGAGGTTTTTCATCCAAAGTCAAACACTCCTCTGATTTGAGATCTCACACTGACTCAACCCTGCTCCTTAATGGAGAGGTATTTTATAGCTACAGCCAAAGTAGCATACAGATGAAAATAACATCCTCTAGATAACTTTGTTTCATAGAATCATAGATTACTTTTGAATTTCCATGCTAAAATTAGTAGAAACAGTTCAAAGCAGTTACACTGAGAAAGAAACAAACCTCTTTCACACAAATTCTACAGTGGTAGAATACCAATTTTTTTAAGGTGGAAAGAGCAAAAAAGTAAATCGCTCAATTTGATTGGTTTGTTGGCATAATAAAGCGCTGGAGCAGCACAGTGGAGGATTTGCTGGACAATTTTCTCCACTGAAACTGTCAATTCACTCTGAAGCTTAGTGCTGATGGATGTTATGGATTGGTATAGATTGCACTGCTCCAACCATCTGAAAGGTCACTCGACGAACACAGCGGGAGTAACCTATTTGTTCTTGCCACTGACAATCAGACTGCTGTTTTGACAAGTCTTTATCACAAATCTTTCCTTCAAGAATCACATGGAAATATTTGCTTTGTGGCACAATTAAAAGCTGGCAAACTAGGTCTTAGAGCTCCTTGGATCACACTTGCAAAGCCATAGAAGCCAGGGAATCATACTGAATGTATCACACCTGATATCTATCAACTATAGTACTGAGTAGAACCATAGAATCATATAGCTGTTTAGACCTTTAAGATCAACAAGTCCAACCGTTATCATAGCACTGACAATAAATCACTAAACCATGCCCTTAATCACCACATCCATATGACTTCTGAATACCTCCAGGGATGGTGTCTCCACCAAGTAGGGCAGCTCATCCAATGCCAACTCACTAAAACCTCCTTTCAGGTAGTTGTAGAGAGCAATATCTCCCTTCAGCCTCCTTTTCTGCAGGCTAAACAATGCCAGTTCCCTCAGCCACTCCCCATATGACTTGTGCTCTAGACCCATCACCAGCTCCAGTGCTCTTTAGACACACTCCAGCACCTCATTGTATCCCTTATAATGAGGTGCACCAAACTGAGCACAGTATTTGTGGTATGGCAAACTGAGCACAGTGTGGCCTCACCAGTGCCAACTACAGTGGAATAATCCCTTTCCTAGTCTTGCTGGCCATCCCATACCTGATAAAGGCCAGAATGCTTCTGGCTTTCTTGGCCATCTGGGCACAAGCTGGCTCATATTCATAGCTGGATGACCAACATGCCCAGGTCCATTTCCATCAGGCAGCTTTCCAGCCACTCTTCCCCAAATCTGTAGCATTGCATGGGGCTGTTGTGACCCAAATGCAGGACCTGGCACTTGGCCTTCCTGATCCTCATACAATTGGCCATAGCCCATCAATCAAGCCTGTCCAGATCCCCCTGTAGAGCCTTCTTACCCTCAAATACATTAAGAATCCCACTCAAGCTGGTGTTGCCTGCAAACTTACCGGGGGGATGCACTCAATCCCCTCATCCAAATCATTGATAATGATATTAAATATAACTGGCCCCAGTACAGATCCCTGGGGAACACCAATTGTGACCAGCTGCCAACTGTGTACATTGGTGCAGGTGCCCTTCAGTTGGGCTATTGATCCCACCACCTTTTTGGGAGGAGAAGCCCTAATTCCTATCTGACCATTTTCAGGCACTGTTACAGTTTCTAACACAGCAATAACACTGGTGCCTTTGCTGCTGCATAGATCGCCATCCCATACCTCCACTGAGATGACAGACTGAACAACCACCATCACTCAAGAATTTGCATGCCACCCCAGGCTTATCTCTACCTAGCCTGGTTTTATCCCTTCCTCCTTTCAAAACTAATTTAAAACACTTTTCAACAAGCCCTGTTAACTCCTGTGCAAAGATCCACTTCTCCCTTTTCAACAGGTCTGTTGCCAGTAGGCCTGCTGTCATGTAAACTGACCCATGACTAAAACCCTCCAAGTTCTGGCAATATAATCTTTGTAGTTTAATCTTTACAGTTCCATTTTGAGATCAGCTGAAAAGAACTCAAGCTATTATCCCCAGTGTACAAATACATTGGACTACTTTCTTTTCTCACCAAAAGACAGCTGTTCCAGCTGTAAAAATGCCTTTTTGCTCCAAAAGAAAAAAAAAAATTGTGATAAATAAAAATTGATGCATTGAAACTATGACCTATTGCTTTATGGAGAAAGAACATAATACAAAAATGTAGTATTGGCTGTAGTAGACCATACAAAAATGTAGTACTGGAAAATAAGTAAGTACCTCTCATTATATTTTGGAATTTCATTTTGTGCACTCAATTTAAGAGTGGATTAGAGAAACATACATACATCTAATTTTTAGTTTTATAATTTTAAATGTGCTAACTGCTGCAAGAAAGATACTTCAAATGTTGTCTGACAGGCTGTTATAAAGATTTCATACCGACTTGTACCTCCAGCTTACTCTTTATTTAAAATAGAGAACTTCTAAAAAAGCATAAAGATCTAAACAGAAAAACACAGAATCAGGTTGTAAAAGATCTTTGACATCATCAAGTTCAACCCTAAAATATCAAGTATCAATTATTAAATCAATTTCCTGAGTACTTACAATCACCTCTCAAACAGGAATGATTTTTAGATTGACATGGATTAAAGAACTGACTAGGAATAGTTCCAGCCCCTTTACTCCACTGTGTGAATACAACATGCATGCACAGTCTACCTATAAATGTACAGTACACCTATATATATATATAAATATATAACATGCATGTACAGTTATCCATAAATTAAATTTATTAATACTATTTATTTCCTGTAGACAGCCAGTCATATTTCTGGTACTTAATGATACAGGAAGCTTACTAAAGAAACATTCCTTAAAAGGAGCATGAAAGCTTATTATCTTCTTCTCTACAGTGTCTTTGGAGTAGATGATATCTAGTTGCACACAAAGTGCTAAGAATGCAGTAAGGAGTTATCAGTTAAATTTTCTGAATACCAATAGAACGTGCTTTGTGGAATGAGCTGGTTGCCAGTGAAACTAAAATTGGGTTGACAAGTTTATATTTCTGAATTTATGACCTAAACTACTGCAAAGTTTTTCTCACTGTTTATAAGCATTTTTAACATTCCAATG
The DNA here is from genome assembly GCA_032466535.1 of Forpus xanthops. Lineage (NCBI taxonomy): Eukaryota > Metazoa > Chordata > Aves > Psittaciformes > Psittacidae > Forpus > Forpus xanthops. Next base: position 18,880 of record JASSUY010031774.1, on the reverse strand, counting down.
ATTATCTAAAAGCATTTTGCCCAAAGGTTACTCATAATCTAGTATACGAGAGAAGTGCTTTTTGTCTTTCTGATATTGACAGTGGTAAAGAAGATGAAAAATTTGCATATACGGAGTCCTCCAGAACCAAGAGCCTCTGGACAAATAACCTTCTTCAGCAAGATTCACTTAATGATAATAGACATAACTATGGGAAAACCCATCAGCAGGGAACCAGCTAGGAAGAAAACCTCCTAAGACAACATAGTGAAGAATCTACATGTTGTGAAGACTGAAAAGTCAGAAGGTCTCTCAGCAATGAGTTTTGAAAGCTCTAAAGTTTTAGAGAATTTATGAGCCAAATAAGTGGGTAGTCAATAGAGATAGTGTTGTTAAGATACTGTTAGATATAAAAGTTGGAGTTAAAAGGCCTGGGGAAAGTAGTATTAAGCTTGGGAAAAAACAGATTCTACTGATTCGCACAGCATTCATAGGCAAGAACAAAAAGGTAGGGTTAAACTAGGCCATCCCACGCTTTTCTGTTAGTCTGATTTCAAAAACACAGAATGAGACTCCTAAGTGCGCCTTCTGTAAAAAGCAAATAGAAATTCAACCTACCTGAAGGACTATGGTACAACCTAGACAAAGGAACAGTTAGAATACTCTGTAATTGGGTTTCTCCTGGAGCAGGCTCTTGGGAATAGTGAGCCTGCTACAAAAACCAGTCAATGAAAATTAATGTTACAGGAAAACAACTGAAAAGTGTAACTGCAAAAGCTTTTTAAAACTGATTAATTAAATTCAAAGCACTCGGTCATTAAATAATGATTAACAGTGGTTACTGACATACACATAAGTAAACAGAAGTTTGAGACCTCAAATCTTCTGGGACTCCTTAAAGCAAGTACTCCAAAACTCCCAAAAGATATTTCCTAAACTCAAGAGCTGGGTTTCTTTAGAAAGTGAAAAATATTTAACACTAAAATGGTGAAAAAACTCAGGATGGAACATAATAACAATGCCAGGACCTATTAATATGACTCTCATTCCTGCTATGATCTCACAAGTTAAGTGCTTTCCTTCAGCATCTCTCATTTTAGCGCCTTTTATTTGCAGCAGGATAACCTCCAAGTCCTTATGAAATACATTCTTTCCATTATCTCTGAGGAATGGGTGTTTATCCCCTACTTTTTGAGAAGTCTCAGTCTCTTTCTGTCTCTGATGCTTGCAGGCTGCCAAGCCTCAGGTTTCACTTCCTGTCCTTCCACGCACTGTGTAAAATCATCCCTCCCACAAATGGCATCCTTTCTTCATGATCCCATCTTTCTCAAGTGTAGCCTCTGGGAGAAGGTGAACAAATAACTCTCTCTGATATAAAGTTATATGCATTTCAAAGCAACACAGTGCAGTAAAAACAAGAATTCTCCACAATCCTATTGCCTTCGATTCCATTAATAACTTTGAGAGAGATAAAATAATCAATCTATGCTACTGAAGTTTCTGTCTCTGTTTCTCTGTAATTTCTGAGCATAACTTTGTAAGCTCATCCTAGAAATTGCTAATTTCACACAGAAGATGAGTTGGGATTGCTAAAAAGAAAAAAAAAAAAAGAAGAAAACATTGGCAGGGGGAAAGGAGGGGGTAAGGATGCAAAAGTGCCCACCACATTAGTCTAAACTCCTATGTGCTCCTATAATAAACTGTGTACCCCTAGGGGAAAAAAAGCTGTCTTTTGAAAGCATAGTATTAAATGTCAAATTAATTACTGACATAACCTGAAATCATTAGGTCTTTCTTTCTAACCTAGCTGCATATGTGATGTTTGGATTCCTATATGTGGCATTTTCAGATCAAAATGAAACCAGAGAGAAAATATGGTGCTTTATTATTGTGTGTCATTTTTTTTAAAGAATGACTCAGGCATTGATATTTAGGCTACTTTCAAGTCAAATATTTAAAGCCCACATCCTAACCATAAGCACACTTAACTGACATATTGGAAGGTCACTGGAACATGAGAAGATAGAGGTCTGAGCAAAAGACCTACAAAATAAATATCTTATGCATTGGAGGAAAGACAACTATAAGAAAATTGAACTGCTTTCTTGTATTTTCATCAAAGTACCGAACAGGTTCCAAACAGTTTCTGATGTATTAAAAATCAGGACTGTGGCATTTTCCTCTTGTGCATTCATATTTTATTAGGTGCAATGACTTTATCTTTTCTCCTGTTAAAAATGCCATTAATATTGGCTGCTATACTTACTCTTTCACAGTCACAATATAGCCATATTCTTTCTCCTCAGAAGACTTTACTTCAAGTTGTAAGCCTTGTCTCATATTATTCTGAGGCTTTTCATGGGAGTTTCCATCCTGCATTAAAGAGTCTTTAATCCAGTAGTGGGTTTCATTTGGGTCTTCAGAGTCAGATTCACTGTCCTTTGCAGCTGTCACTTCCCTTGTGAAAGTCTCACTTTTAACATCTTCCACACCAGCATTTATTTCTTCTGAGGAAGAAAAGCCAGTGTCTTCAGATTTCTTGGTTTCTGTCTTAGTAGATTTTTCAGGTGTAAGATCTTCAGATATACGTTCAGGTAATGCATTCTCATTCAAGATGTTAAATAGTCTTGAAGCATTCTGTAAATATTATTTAAAAACAGCATTATTATTTTTAAAACTAAACACAGGAATGGTATCCTGAACTAAATCTGGATACAATCTTTCAAACTTTTAATGATATAGTGGAGTCTATTCAATATACATATCACATGGTCACTTGTTAAATTTCTCAAAAATGGCTGAATATTGGACATAAAACTATAGGATATGGTTCAAAGCTTAAGAGGAATATTGCAAAAGTAATCTGGATTAAAATCCCAAATTTGGTGTTACCACCTATGGTATGAGATGTAGTGCCTGAAGCTTTAGAAATACCTCTGATATTCAACAATTTGGAAGTAAAGTGTGAAAATGAAGAATGACAGAACCCACGAAAAGAGAGATAATCTTGAATCCTCCCACAAACTTATGCTCTCAGAAGGACTATGTTTACTTATTTGCTTCTGAAAACTAGAGAGATTATCTGAGCAAGGGTGCTTACATTCTCAAACACTAAGAATCAAGGGACAGGTGAAAGAAGGGTGTTTTCATGAACACCTCAATACTCAAAATCTACTAACTTAGGAAAAGCCTGAATTGCTCTGAACTTTGGGATCTGTTATGAATTCTGCCTGTTTACCAGGCAAAACAGGACTTGACTTTGCCTTTTTGTACTGAGAAAAAAAGATGGTCAAGATTTAAGAAAATGCTCATTAAGTGCATAAATTACTGTATGTCTTCAATACCCAATGCTGAGGTATTGAATTATATGCACAGAAGAGACAAAACAGGTGTTGTATTTCAGAAGTATGTTTTTAAACTTCACTGCATATTAACCTGACATTCAATGGAACACTTATTTTGTTAAAATACTGGCACTCTACCTCTTTATCAGTTCTTGCAGTGGCTTCATGCATCTCGTTGTCTGTAGGACATGAAAAGTACAGATACATAGTTACGAAAGGAATATATATGAAACAAACCCTGCTTATAGGCTGCTTTGTAGTGGTGGCCTTTTCATGCAGTTTAAACATTAAGACATCAAAGCCAAAAGGGAAGAGTAAAGAGCACTGCATAATTCAGTATTGGTGCTCTAACCCCACTTTGATAGCAAATTAATACAAGATCAATAGACTGAGTACTTCAAGAGCCAATGTAATAGTGTTATTTTGCTAATTAACTGTTCAGTCTTCATATCAGTTTATCAGTATCTAAGAAAAAGAAACAATAAGATAGCTCTAGCTATCTGAGTGGACATTTATAGTTAAGAAAAAGGAAACATATACATCTTTCATACTGATTTTGGTGGAAGAAGACAACTTATTTTAATAGATATCATCTACCAGTATCATATTGCAGCTTAACTACTGTTAGCTGATGATATAAAGTCACATCATTAACTTCAGTTAAATAATGCTGGCTTTGATTTATGAACCGAGTCTTATTCATCTTTTGCAATATGATTTAGGACAAACCCTCAAGTCTGATAATTTTAATGTAAAAAAAAAAAAGAACAGGCAATTAAAATAACCAGAATATTCCTAACTGTCATGGTTTGAGGTGACACTAACTTCCTAATTAAAATAACCAGAATATTCCTAAGTAGTAAAGACTTCATTATATCACCAAGAAAAGAGAACAAGTAAAAATCATTGTTTATGACTTATAGCATATGTAGTATTTGGTGTCCTAGATATCATAAAGATTCCTAAAGTATAGAATGAGTGAGTGGCAACTTATGTCCCACTGTAGTATCAACTTAATAGCTATTACTGTAGCTCCTGAATCTGCATCACCAGGAAAATGTGTGTCCTGACAGAAGCAAATAACCATAATAACTCTCCTATTTCCCTAAGCAGGAAAAGGAATGAGCAGTTTTCTACCTACACCTAAGATTTTGTACTGTAAGCAATTGTGGTACACTAAAGAACAATCATCTGTAAACCATATTTTTTCCCCACGTATTTCAAAACACATTCTTGGAATATAATACTTCTTCATTATCATTTTGCTTAAAAATTTTGCTTTCAAGAAAGGGAAATTAAGACCACACAGCATAAATCAATTTGTACTTCATTGTAAGTGGGTGTGTAGGTTTATTTTGTTTGTGAAGCTTGACAATCAAAGGTTCACAAAGAGATGCATTTTCATAAATAAAGTATCTGCAATAAATAGAAAACAAAGATAAAACTCAGCAGCCTTTTGGGGGAAATAGAGAATTTTCCAGTCTTCCCTAAAGCTTATTTTAAAAAGTCTAGCACTAATATAAAACACTAAAGGAAAATTAGGGTAGTTATCTTTTGCTGTACTTAATTCTTAGAATCAATACCTGGTATATTAGCACTGTTTTCCATTAATCCAGTCTGAACTTCTGCCCTTCCTTGAGTATCTCCTGTCCTTGTTTCTGCCCCTGTTTTGTTTTCTTTAGCTTTTCCAGCACCCTCTTCTGTTTCTTCCAGGATGCCAACAGTTTGAATTGCATTGGCAATAGTATCAGCAATCTCATCCAGTTCTGTTGAGCTGAGATTCTCCACATTTACTTGGTGTTTCTCTAGGTCCTTCAAGACATCTTTAATAAGTGTCTCTGGATCACAAAAAACATAAATATAAGATTTAGCTGCATACATGAAGCATACATGCTTGCATCAATAAATATCTTTCATTTTTCCTAAAAGATATCTTTTGCTTCAAGATGAGCACCTGTTTTCTAAAGGAGTGCATACACATTCGTGCTGCCATCTTTACAGAAAACATGGTATTATAAATGGATGCTAGAATTTATTATAAGGTGAATTCATGACAGGCACTGGCAGATATATGCCACTTTAACCCAGCAAGCTGTCCTAAAGAAAGGGATATAAAACTGTCACTTATTCTTTACAAGAGCAGCATTGTTTCCTATTCTAAAATTGACTCAAAATACTGAAGACAAGTGTTAAGGTAGCTTAACTTTTTTTACCTACAATAAGAGTGCTAACAACACTACTGTTTATTAGAAATCAGGTTTCTTTGTTGATTTGCTTTTTGCAAGGTAAATATATAGAGAGAGTTTTGAGGGGAAAAAAGAGATATTTAATCTTTCAAGTAAAAAGCTCCTCTTCAATTAGAAGTGGATATGGATAAATGTCTATTACATATACAGGTATGCAATGGATGAACATTCTAAATTGTACTGATTTCTCTTGGACAATATGTATTTTGTCAAAAGCAAATTACTGTTTTGGTTTGTTAGCTATGAGTGTTTTATCAGTCACATTGAAAATATTAGGATGATGTTCTAGGACAGAAAAAGCAAATGGACATATATCCACTAGGAAAAGAAACCCCAAACCAGCCAAAAAAAAAAAAAACAAAACAAAACAAAAACACCCACCAAACCACACCAAAAATCAAAACAGTAAAACAACCTTGATGTGAGAAAAGTTTTGAAGACGAGGAATCTCAAGGACAACGGGCACTAAAGGTGAGTTAGAAGATGCACATATCAGCTCTTCAGGAAAGTTACTTTTCTGACTGCAAATATTAAATATATCCTTCAGTATCATTTTGTATAATTCTGCAAAAGTCAGCTAAGGTCCCTTGGAGTATGAGACAATAAATCTAGGGCTTACTCTAGTATAACCAAACCATTTTCAATCACGCCTCTGTTCTGCTTATTCATATTGACAGGAATTTAGCATACATATGCATACACATGAAAGCTAGAAAACTCTTTCACATAGGTAGCATTGTGTAAGAAGAGGAAGATAAATACTGCTTTTAAAACTCTGTTGAATGTTCTAGCTTATATATAAGCAGTTTGAAGGCAACATCCAACCTATTTTCTTAGAGTAACATTCTCTCTGTTAATCCTTGTGATTTGACATATTCTTCATCACCTGTAAAAAAGATTTTGGAACCATGTTGTCAGCTTTCAGGCTTACATAAAAGTGAATTAAAAAGTAGGTGTGCAAAGCAGAAAACATTACCAGAAAAAGGGCTAAAGAGGAGGTTTGTTTTTCACAGAAAGGGAGGAAGAACTAGAGAATAGGAAAGGAGAAGTAGTTAGAGGCCTCTGCTCTGAAAAAGAAGCAGTAGAACATTTGTGATTTTGCAGGAAGACAAGAATACAGGACTATTTGCCATTGGTGACAAAGAGGCTAAGACCTTGGACATGTCTGGCATATCTGGAGCCCAGAGTGTTAGTTAGCTGCAGAGGTTAGAGCCTGCAGCTGACCATCAGCTTCTCAATGCCATCTCAAAGCAGAGATTAATTTCCTCCAACTCAACCCATAAATCACCAACTAAACTAATGTTATTTTCCCTAAACTAATTAGCCAATATAAACCAAGATAATTTAAGCAGCTTAAATAGTAGGCTTATGCGTGTCAGAGAGAGTTTTGGCACTTGAGAAGGTGGTTCTTTGAAGCCCTTTTCAGGCTGAACAGATACATCTTTCCAATAATCCACCATATTGATATTACAAAACTCTACTGATTTCATTACAAATTGAGCAGAGGTCATATGCTGTGAATTTTCAAAATACTTAAAAAATCATAATTGTAAACACACTTAAGTGTGACTGTCATAAAGAAGATAGGTTAAATCTAAAATGCTGCTTTAAACTGTGGCAGCCAACAAAGAGTATGGTATCATACTGAAATAACAGAGTGCTTTATACAGGAAAGCAAGTATTCAGTGATTACAATAAAAGATTGAAGTTTACAATTTATGCCAAACTCCCTGGGCCAGATATTTGGAGGCAGTAAAATTAGGACTAAAGTTTGAAGGAAACTGAGTAATGCTTCACAGAAAACTATGAACACTTTAATTATCACATTTCATTGAGAATCATAATATAGTAAAAACATAATCACCAAATGTTTTTGTTTGTGAACATAATCTATAAGAGTAAACTGATCCAAACAGCTATAAAAGTTTTCAACAGACCTGATTAAACTGAGTTCAATAAATGTTTTTGAGAAGTACAACAGCTACCTGGAAGATGGCCATTTGGAGAAGATGTTACTCAGAGCAGCAATGTGGTAAATTAAGCTGCTGGAAATGCCAGTGTTACCAGATTACCCCAGAAGGCTTGCATCTGCTTGCCTATCTTATCTGTTCTTATGCTTTATAGGACTATCAGACAATAATATGACAGAAAATGCTAAGTTATTGAATCAGAGCTAATAAAATAAGCAAAGACAGAGTATGTCAGCTCCAAATCAAAATTAAAACTTTTCAACTAAGACATCAATATTTGAACACACATCTTAAAAGATAATTATATTTCAGGACTTATATAAATTAAAGAGCTATTAATGTAGCACTACTAGATTTTGTTTATTTTGGTTATTACACAGCCAGCTGCCAAGACCAACAACATGCAGTCACTATAGTCTTGTCATTTCCATTCTGCTTCATTTTTTCCTAACCAGCATTTCTCTGTACCTGTTATCTTAGCCAAGATGTATCTTTCTAGTGCACTTACACAGGTTCACAGTTAATAACAAAGCAGTCTCAATCTCAAACAACATGGAAAGAGGGAGCAGGACACGGAATCACATGAGAAAATGAATAGCCACAGGCCATCCATTCTGTAACAAACCTATAGAGGTGTCTTCTGCTCCTCTGATGCTGCTATTCCTGCCCTTGTTAATGTCACCTGGGCAAAGTTCATCAAACAATCTCCTAAATACTTATGTCAGTGTGAGTAAAACTTAGACATTACTTCATTGGCTAAGACTGAAGTGGCTCAGATGAATTTAGGCTGACAACATGAAAGTGACTTATTTTTAGCTCAGTGGGCCCATTACACCTCAGGCCATCAGGACAGAGATGAAACATACAGATAGGCTTGTGATCAAGAGGTGCATTTAACAATGGACACTATCAACCAGGATGTCCATGAATGTAAAAATGTGGTTAAAGCCTCTTTGGTATGGAGGATGATGGCTGAAGTACAAATATGGGGAGGCCTCACAGATTGATTATATCACACTCCCACCAATCCACCAAGGCAAACGCCATGGTAGAAGCAACCCCTGGATGGCTGGAAACATATGCTTTGCCTCACGCCACTGCCCAGAACATTATCCTGTGCCCTGAAAACAGATTTTGTGGTGACACATCACCCCAGAGAGAATAGGGTCAGAAAATGGGACTCATTTCTGGAACAGCCTGATAGACACTTGGGCCAAAGAGCATGGCATTGAATAGGTATATCACATCCCCTACCATGCACCAGCCTCTGGGAAAATCAAACAGTACAATGGGCTGTTAAAGACTACACTGAGAGCAATGGGTGGTGGGACTTTCAAACATTGCGATACACATTTAACAAAGGCCACTTGGTTGGTCAACACCAGAGGATCTGCCAAAAGGGCTGGCCCAGTCCAACCAGAACTTCTATGTACTGTAGAGGCAGATAAAGTTCCTGTGGTGCACATAAAGAATTTCTTCTTCAGGGACTGTAGTGATAGGACAAGGGAAAATAGGTTTCAACTTAAACATGGGAAGTTCAGGTTAGATATAAGGAGGAAGTTCTTTACTGAGAGGCTGGTGAGGCACTGGAACAAGCTGTACAAAGAAGTGGTGAATGCTCCAGCCCTGGCAGCGTTCATGGCCAGGCTGGACAGAGACTTGAGCAACATAATCTAGGGTGAGGCATCCCTGTCCTTGGCAGGACGGTTGGAACTAAATGATCTTAAGGATCTTTCCAACCTTAACCATTCCACGTCTCTATGAGGAACATCATGTTTTCAGTATACTAGAAGGAATTGTTAGAAAAATGTTTGTAACAACCTTGTGAAATGGAGGTCTACAATAAAGAGTCTTGCAAACTTTGTGAGGTTACTGATATGTTAATATATGCCCATGTTAATTATGGGTGATTCCACTTCCTTTTATGGCATTTGTCCGTGCTTCTATACTTTCTGCATTTATTGGATAAAGCTGATATCAGTGCAAATATCAGTGTGATATTTACAAACACCTTTGGGTAATTTAAGGAAACTGCAATGAATTTATTAAAATCAGAAAATATTGCTGGAGAAAGACCAAACAGCAGATGGATACTGTAATAGCACATGACTTCAGCAGCACATGTATTTGCACTTTCTACTCCTCCACTGATCCCTTCTAAATAAAATCGACAATGCTCAGCCATGTTTCAAAGGGCTTGTACTGCAAATCAGACTTCTCCCTCAGCTCCAACTTCCAAACTGAAGAAGGCAAGTTGCTTTTCAGAGCTGGCTTGGAACCATGATGAGAGTTAAGGCATGTATACCTTAGATGTATTTTTTAATACCAGCTTCACCAGTAGAATTCCCTGGTAGGTAATAACAGCAGTTTAGCAAGGGAAAATAGCTTTTTATTGCACAGAATATAAATCAAGTTCCATAATCCACTGACACAACTCCCAAAGCCAGCTTGCCTGACAAGAAAATGGTATGGCAGCAGTAGCTTTGCTAGCAGTTCCGCAGGGTGGTATGTCATCTTCTACCATATCACCCTATTGAACATATATTAGCTGTACTCCATAGTTGAGCACCACACATATTGATGACCTCCTGACACAGGATGCAGAAAAATATCGTTGCACTATAAACATGGAAGTTTGGAAAAAAAAAAACAAACAACCTGAATTGCTAATTTTGTAACAGAGAAATGTATTCTGCAATATTTAATATACCAACAATGAGTAGACTGGAACAAATCACTTAAAATTGAGCCAAATTCTAAATACAGCTGGTGCAGAAGACAGATTAATGATTCGAGTGATGCACAGTGACTACAAAAGGCAGTACCCACACATATCATGCTACTCTTAGAGGTACTGGTTTCTAAATCTGATAGAAAAATAGCTTCACATTTCCTTTTCCTGTATTTCTCCCTTAGGGTGTCTTGTTAGCTAATTTACCTGCCACTGTTTTGCAGCAATTCTCAGAGCTAATCTGTTTAGTACCTTCTGGATTGTTCTTCCAGTCACGTTCCTTTGTCTGCAGAGAACTGAGCTAGTGTAACTGCATCTCATGCTTTCCAGATTTTCAACATTTCTGTGGTTTAGAGAGTGCATGAGAGAAACAATCTTCAACCATATAAAAATTCTGAAGCACCAAAGAGACTGGAGAAGATTAAAAGCAGAAAGAGATGGCACACTCAGCCTGGCAAATCCAAATCATCATTTCAATGGATAGCATTTGGAACAACAAATATGCTGAGGTCTGTCCTCACTACTTCCTTATGAGACTATTAAGTAGCTCAAAACCAGAAACGAAACCATATTATTTCCTACTCAAACAATTTGTAATTTTATGCCTATACAACTTTTAAAAGCTAATGCAATGGAAGAAGTTCCTACAGGGCACATTATGTATGTTGCAGTCAAAGTAGCACAACCCAATGAATTGTGAAATGTTATTCCCTCGAAGTGTTAAGCATTTTTTTCGCTGGTTAGCTCCTACCAGGAAAGGTGAAGTGGAACAGCTGGAGGATAATGAAACCAGCATGTGTCTAGTTTGTTTTGAGTCTAGCAACAAAACTGTCTAACCTGTGCATGAGACTCACAGTGCCACCTGGATCTGATTTTACATTATAGCTCGTTTCTTGAAACCTATTATCTCTGGGCACCATACCAAGAATGCTTTCACTTCTGTGTATATTTTAGATTGTAAGCATTATCTTTCCTCTGCTGAAACTTTGATGTTTCTGTGTGTTCTGTGACTTTTTTAAAAGAGAAAAAGAACAAAAAAACAAAAAAACAAACAAAAAAAAAAAAAAAAACAAAAAAAAAAAAAAAAACAATCCCCCAATAAAACAACAAAACACACAAAAGAACATTAAACTTTATGGATGGTATTAACTGTCAAAGGGATTCAAAGGAACCATTTTACATATCGCCAAAATCCATTGGGGTAGTAGTGACTACACTGTAACAGATGTAACTACTTGGCAATGGGTGAGAATCCATTCTTTAATTTTCAGGCATTCTGAGCTACTGGAATAATGTCAATAGTTAGATTACTTTAAAGAAACAAAGTGGAAAAGAGTCATTTTCCAAACTCAGTGTGATCCCCATGCATAATGTGAAGACCCATCTTGTCTTACAAAGCAGCACTTAAAACTGTGTAGTAGCATCTCAAGATGTAATACTTCATCTTAAATGTTTGTCAAACTATCACATGCAAAAGACATCAGGATGTGGTCATTGCTAAACAGCATTAGCAAAAAAAAAAAGATGAAAATCCAGCAAATGCTTTGTTTGCTACAGAATGTCCAGTAAAAATTAGATGTAACCCCACCTTCATTATTCTGTGTCCACTTATCCACATAACTCACAAACTCTGCCCATCTGTGTTCTGAATCAGAATTTATCTCAAAGCTAATTTCTATATCTAATTTGAATTTTACATGTGGTCCTTGAATTTCTTGTTAAATACAGAGAAACTAAAAAAAAAACCAAAAAAACAGGATTTCTAACATTACGTATATATGTGGGATGCCTGCATAAAACCAGATTTGATAGCGAAGATATACCCATAATCATATGTTGTTGGTAGAATGCTTGAAAATATAACAAGTTCCATAAATGCTGCATCTTACTGAGTGCCATATATTTCTGCATGCATATGGAAGGTAGGTTGAAGAATGTGGGTAGATGTTTGCAGGGAAAGAGTAGTTAGACTGGTGAATATTATTACTGTATTATGGTAGATATAAATATCCCAATAGTAGAAGAACTAACAGAATGTCTAATTTTACTTTTTTTTTTTTAGTTCCCTCAAAAATTCTTAGTAAACATAAGAGCAACTACAGGTAAATTAAAAAAAGAAAACATCAACTTTACCATCCACTACACTCAAAGGGTCCTTTGGATTGTCCATGGAAGTAGATTTATGATTCAGCACCTCAGGGGTTGGCCCCAGCACTCCAGATGCAGGTCTTGGCTGGATCAGTTTCTTCATTTTAAGATCCTCTGCTTTTCCTTTGGCAAAGGTTCCATCAAAAGGACTGACTTGTGAAGAGTAGAATTTATCAGCATAAATCTGAGAGCCTTTAGTCCGGCTGTGAGAGCTTTTATCATTGCTTTGTGCTGACAAGTTCTGAGTGATGTATGTGTGCAGAGCAGTCATCAGAGTTTTTTGGTCAAGCTCCATTTCTGAGTCTGGCAAGAACTTGTCTGGCTGATGTGGGTTGGAGGCTCTCACATGGAGATTGTCAGCATGCTGTTGATGAGTTGTTGACGCATGGGACAAAGGATTTGCTCTTTCTTTGGGTTTTTGCATCATGAAGTACCTGATAGGATCATTATAGATGTAGCTCTAGAGAGAGGATAATGTGAAAAAAAGGACTCAGTCATTATGGCTTTGTAATGACTATTGTTATGCAGGAATAAGGGACATAACCTTTAGTGTTTTACCAACCAGGAAAACAATAACTAGAATCCATAATGTGTATATAGATCACAAACTGCAGACTGCAACATTTGCTTTAAAGACACATCATTTTGTACAAATTTTGTAAAACTGCTTATTATATTTTTAAAAAGCAAGAGAAAGAGAGTAGAAAGGGAATGATACAATTCAAACTTGATGCTATCTATATCTGCACTATTTCCATTCAGTTGGACAAAATTAAAATTTAGTAATGCCACTTTCTCTTTGCTTCTTCCTAGACTTTTTTGTCAGGGTACTTACCAAAACCTAAGAATTCAAAGCAACAATGAAATTTTTATTTATAGTATTTATCAACAATAAGTTTGCTCTCCATATGAACACATTTATGTATTCTGATAAGAGGCAGTTGATTTTATAACAAGTATCTCTAACTCTTACTTTCCAAGAAGGTTATCCTCCCCCTGATAAATGACTGAAGAGGTCCATTCCATGATTTGTAGATTTATGGCTTACGCAAATTTATTTAAATAAAAACAAAACAAAAAGAAACAAACAAAAAAACCCAACCAAACAAAAAAAAATCAGTTGTTATCAATCAACACAAAACTTGTGACGTCTGCAGGTGGTCTTTAACGTAGAAATATGTTTTGTTAATGCCAAAGGTAGAGTAAGATAGTGTCAAAGAATACAGAGCTAGAGATAAAGCATCTTTGCAGGTGAAATATTTTATATCCCCTGAGAACTGTACCAAATAACAGCAATGTAGCTCTGGTTCAGCGATCCAGCTGCAGGTATGCACTGCTCTGATCAACACCTAGAGGGAAGCCAGTTGTCAAAATATAAGTTGAAAGCTGTTTACATACTTAATAGCAAACCCTAGATGTGAAAAACTACAAGTCATATGTATTTCTCCCTCTAGTTCAATGGCTCTTTTTACAGGGTAATTAAGTCTCTAATGATACTCCGTAGAAGAAACTGCAGAGCATGACATGAAGCAATCCCAGACACACCAAGCAGTTTACAGAAAATTCACATAAACTGCCATCTGCCTTCCTTACCCCTGTACTCTCTAACTTGTCACCTTTTGGAGGACATTCTGGGCACCAGAAAGCTGGAAAGGGAATCTCTGTAAGAGGAAGTAGTGCTAGGACAAGGGGGAATAGTTTTAAACTGGAAGAGGGTAGGGTAACTATTAGGAGAAAATCCCTTACTCTGAGGGTGGTGAACACTAGAACAAATTGCCCAAAAAAGCTGTGGCTGCTCCATCCCTCTAAGTCTTCAAGGTCAGTTTGGATGGGACTTTGAGCAAGCTGGTCTACTAGTGGGAAGTGTCCCTGCTCATGGCAGGGGTTTTGGAACTAGGTGATCTTTACATATCTTTATTTCAAAAAGCTCAACACGACCTGTGAGTGTGCGCTTGCAGCTCAGAAAGCCAACCATATGCTGGGTTGGGTCAAAAGGCTCAGATGGCCATAGCATGGGGAACAAACAAGAAGAACTGGAGATGTGTGCACGTTTACGGCGGCATGATATCACAGGTATCACAGAGACATGGTGGGATGGCTCCTATAACTGGTGTGTTGGAATAGAAGGTTACATGGACTTTAAGAAAGTCAGGCCACGTAGGTGGGGAGATGGAGTTTCTATTTATGTTAGAGATAGGCTGGAGAGTATGGAACTCTGTCAGGGGACAGGTGAGCAGTCGACAGAGAGTTTGTGGGTCAGGGTTAAAGGGAGAACAGCAATGGGAGACATTATTGTGGGGATCTGCTACAGACAACCTGACCAAGAGGACTTGGTGGATGAAGCGCTATATAGAAAGATAGGAACAGCCTCACGCTCGCAGGCCCTTGTTCTCATGGGAGACTTCAATCACCTTGATATCTGTTGGAGGGATGGTACAGCTTGGCACAAGAAATCCAGGAAGTTCCACGATTGTGTGGAAGACAGCTTCCTTCTGCAAGTACTAGAACTACAGACCAGTCAGCCTCACCTCTGTGTCTGGAAAAATCTTGGAGCGAGTTGCCCTGGAAGGCATGCTAAGGTGCATGAAAAACAACAAGGTGCTTGGTGACAGCCAGCACGGGTTCACTAAGGGGAAATCCTGCCAGACGAATCTGATGGCCTTCTATGATAGGGCTACGGAACTGATGGACAGAGGTAGAGCAGTTGACGTCATCTACCTGGACTTGTGCAAAGTGTTTGACACTGTCTCACATGACATCCTTGTCTCTAAGTTGGAGAGACATCAATTTGATAGGTGGACCACTCAGTGGATAAAGAACTGGCTGGATGGCCACACGCAAAGAGTTGTGCTCAATGGCACAATGTCCAGCTGTAGACTAGTAACAAGTGCTGTTCCTCAGGGATGAGTGTTGGGACTGGTCTTGTTCAACATCTTTGTCAATGACATGGACAGTGGGATTGAGCGTGCCCTCAGCAAGTTTGCTGATGACACCAAGAAGTGTGGTTCGGTTGATATACTAGAGAGAAGGAATACCATGCAGAGGGACCCTGACACACATGTGAGGTGGGCTGATGCCAACCTGATGAAGTTTAACCATGCCAAGTGCAAAACCTGCACCTGGGTCAGAGCAATCCCAGGCACAGATACAGGTTGGGCAGAGAAGAGATTCAGGGCAGTCCTGCAGAGAAGGACTTGGGGGTGTTGGTTGATGAGAAAATGAAAATGAGCCAGCAGTGTGTGCTTGCAGCTCAGAAAGCCAACCATATCATGGGCTACATCAAAAGGAGCGTGACCTGCAGGTCGAGGGAGGTGATCCTGTCCCTCTCCTCTGCTCTTGTGAGACCTCACTTGGAGTATTGTGTACAGTTCTGGTGTCCTCAACATAAACAGGACATGGAACTGTTGAAACAAGTGCAGAGGAGAGCCACAAGGATGATCAGGGGACTGGAGCACCTCCCATATGAAGATAGGCTGAGAAAGCTGGGGCTGTTGAGCCTGGAGAAGAGAAGGCTGTGTGCAGACCTCATAGTAGCCTTCCAGTATCTGAAGGAGTCCTTCAGGGATGCTGGGGAGGGACTCTTCATTTGGGACTGTAGTGAGAGGACAAGGGGTACCAGGTTCAAACTTAAACAGGGAAACTTTAGATTGGATATGAGGAAGAAATTTTTCACTGTAAGGGTGGTGAGGCACTGGAATGGGTTGTCCAGGGAAGTTGTGAATGCTCCATTGCTGGCAGTGTTCAAGGCCAGGTTGGACATAGCCTTGGGTAGCATGGTTTAGTGGGAGGTGTCCCTGCCTATGTCAGGGGGGTTGGAACTAGATGATCTTAAGGTCCTTTGCAACCCTAACTATTCTATGATTCTATGAAAAGGAGTATGTCCAAGAAGTTGAGGGAGGTGATTCTCCCCCTCTACTCCCCTTTCATTTGACCCTAGAAATAGTAGTGTATTCAGCTCTGAGACTCTCAACACAAGAGGTATGTGAACCTGCTTGTGGAATTCCAAAGGAGAGCCATGAAGATGATCCAAGGGCTGGAGCACCTCTCCTAAGAAGACATGCTGAGAGGGTAGGTGGTGTTCAGCCTGGAGAAAAAAGGTTCAGAGGATACATTATAACAGTCTTCCAGTACCTGAAGGTGGACTAAAAGAAGCTGGAGAGGGCCTTCTTTGCAAAGGCTGTGAATACAAAGTTGTAATAGAAGGGCTAATGGCTTTAAACTGACAGAGTTTAAATTCAGATTACTTATTAGGAAGAAATGCTTTACTAAAAGGGTGGTGAGATGTTGCCCAGAGAAGTTGTGGATGCTCCATCCTTGGAAGTCTTCAAGGCCAGACTGGATGGGGCTCTGTGCAAGTTGGTCTAGTAGAACATGTCCAGGAGCACTGGAACTAGGTGATTCTTAAGGTCCCTTCCAACCCAAACCCTTCTATGATTCTGTGACTAGGAAAGAACAGGGTGCTGGGAAAGGGAGAAACATGACAGGGAAGATGACATTCCCCATTCAGCCACAGAAAGCCATTAAGTCAGCTCAATCCATCTTGTGCAGTTGTACCCTAATTTGGATCTCTCTTCTCCATGCAGCTGCCTCTTTTGACTCTAAAGCTTTACTAACAAATCAAGTCTTAGGGTAAGCAAAACTGCTAGAGACTGTAACACAACTTCTGAAAAATTAGGGTTAGGAGATGAGGCTGGCTTTTGATTATTTAAGTCCAAATATCCTTTAACATTAACAAATCTGTGGTTTCCTGCTCTTGCAGACAACAAGCACATCAAGAAATAAAACAAGAAAAAAACTCCAAATGACTGTGTGCAGATTGGATACAAGTAAGTGCCTGTCCTTGGCTCAGAGCTGTGCCTCTATCAGGAAGGGGCAGCCTTTCAGCAGCTTGACAGGTCACACTTTGGGTAAGTAAAGGATAAAATATTAGAAGTTCTAATTAAAGGACATCACTGACAGCTCAGCTGTCTTCACAGCGCACTCCCATACCAGTCCATCTGGTGTAGCTTAGTCCAGCTTAATTAAAGGGGTTTCACAGCTGTATGGTAATCCTCAACTTGGAGGTGAAAAGTCCCTTTCTTTACTGGCCATATCTCAAACAAAACAGCACCAAAAGTATATGGGTAAACTGAAGTATACAAGGTGAAATCCAGGTAAAATTGTAGCATGGATAAATGCAACTCTAGACTATGCATTTGCCTAAGTGGTATGGGAAAAAAACATCTCTTTTTTACAGAAAAAGGAGAAAAATATATGTTGTTTAGAATCCAATGACAATTTACATCTTCAGTTATTAGTAACAATTGCAGAGCACTGTGATAATCTTATTTGAAGTGTTTTCACAACATAACCTCCTGAATATGAAAATTTCTAGTTTGACATATTTCAAAGTTAAATGGCATAATCCATGGTCAGTGTAAAGAAGACTCTGTAAAATCCCACACTGGTTGTTTTAGACAAGCTGCTAACATTATAGAGAAGCAGAGAGAAACAGGGAGCAGGAAAAAAATAAAAAGAAAATGAGTTTCAGCATTGATTAAAATGGGTTTACATAAAATTCTGCCAGTAATAAAAAAAAAAAAAAACAAAACTATAAATGAAATGTGCAGAACTAAAAAAGAATAACCCAGTTGCCACACAGACGGTTTATACTGAATAGAGTTAGAAGTCCCTATTACCATCAGGAACAAATTATTTTAATAGGTCAGATACTGTACAATTATCTCATGTCACTTGCAGAACATCTTTAAGAAGTACTCTGAATAGCTAAAAAAACTCAGTTAAAAAAAAAGTCTTATTCTCCATCTGCACAGGATTTTCCCCTCCATCATCACCTTTCAAATAACCTATCTCAATAATTCACACATTATCAAAAAACCCACTCACTAACCTTTCTGAAGATAGAAATGTTAGGGCAACGTCTTGTATGGTTTAGGTATGTAAGTAACTGAAATTTTCTGCATGAAAGTTCACATATCCATTAAGGGGTAGATTGATTTGAATATTTTGCCCAAGTGCAGAAAGAAAGAAATTAAGTTATGAAAAAACTCCTTTCTTGAGGATACATCATCTAAATCTTGAAGGCATACAGAGATAACAAAAAATACCTTAGGAAAGCATAAAGGAAACTTCCTCAATTTAATATGCCTTTTTCTGTTTGATGCATTTTCAGATATTAATTTGTCTGCTACTACCTATGCTTGGTTGGACCAGAGTTCCACCACAGTACCTTATACTGGCAACATGATCTCTGAAATTAGAAAATAAAGCCACAACAAACTCTGGAACCAGGTCCTCCCTCACCAGGTCCTCCCTCACTAGTGGTGGGACGAAAGAAAAGTTTTCAAATGTTACCGTGTGGTGCGAAAGAAGTCTAGTTTCTACCATGTCGTGGTTTGAGGCGTAAATCAATCTGCCTGCCCACTCACTCCTCCCAACCTTCTTTTCCCCCCCACTTTACGA
>JASSUY010031771.1:0-25658 GCA_032466535.1 Forpus xanthops | reverse complement strand
AACCTGTGGGAGTTGCATTCTTTGGATTCTCCTTCCCATTTCCCCGGGACTGGGGAAGAAAGAGGGGGGGGGGTGTGAAGAACTGTTTGAGGGGGGCCTCAAACCACGACAGAGTAAAGCCCTGTTTGTTGCAAGAATTGCATATTTTTACTTTTTCTGCCAATTTCATGGAATTTTATTGCATTTCTCAGTAGAGTATGAAGATGTAGACTTGCTACAAAATCCACTTGCTATGCTTATTTTAAAATAATATTTAATTCTTTTTTGGAGGCAAGTTTTACCATTTTCCTCAACTAACTACTAGATAAGCTTTTTAAATGTGGAATTTCATTTCTTTTTTATGTTGTACCTACAGCAAAAATGGAAACTCCATATCTACACCAGTTTTATGTAGCCACAGGCTGTGGTCAGGAATCAGGGACTTGTTCTTTAAAGCAGCATCTCCAAAAAATGGTGCAAAGCTCAAGAGTAATGTGGCAATTACCAACTCTCACTTTGAGAGGAGGAAAGCATTTACAGCCTTCCAGAACCATTGTAAGGATTATTAGAGGGAGAATTATGTTAAGTATTTAATGCAGAGCAATTTTAGCATAGCCAAAATACGGATGTTTCTATTAAAAAAAAACCACACCTTTATATAGTGGAGTAATAATAGTAAGGGTATGCAGGACATTGAAATGCTACTATTTAAGGGGGTTTAGGAGCATTTTTTTCAATGCAGTTTTTGTAATATCTGTATTTTTATAATTTCTTTATAGAAATTGTATAAAAAAAAAAAACAAAACAAGAAGAATGTGAGGCTTTTTCAGGTTTGCATGGTTTTTTTTGCTTTTGAAATGCAGTGTATTCACAGGCCTTTGCTACCTTACTGGCATTTCCACTTTTGTGGTCTATGCAGACTTACTTAGAAGGGGGTGAGGAGCATGTTCTCCTTTCCAGATGCTGAAGTTGTCGCACACATTTTGTATTCTTTCTATGGACTCTTGCGAACATTGAAATGACATTTTTCTTGCTCTGGGACTTCTCTTTAGACTCCTCTCGCACATTCTTGTCCAGAATATTTACAGTTGTAAAAAAAAAATCCCTAGAATGAAGCAGAGCATCTAGTCTTGGAATGAAAGCTTATTGTGTGGGGAAAGTATGCATATTGTGTTCCTGGGGTGTGGTAGCTGGAACTGGAGAGGGTAGTAGACATGGTAATGGTGGGGACAAAGTCTACTGTGCCAGTTGGGTTGGAGGATGGCCATGGAAAAGAAAGGAGCTCAGCTTTCAACTCAGCTGTAGCTGAAAGAAGTGGAAGGTTGCTCGTAAAGATGGATGATTCAAATGGGAAAAGGGAGAAATCTGGGGGGTGGTGGTGGAACTCAGATTTTTTTTGTTTTGATGTTGGTGGGATTGGGCTTTTTTGGGTGAATGTGCTGAAGACACCCCTTAACACTCATTCTGTGAACCTCCTGAGATTTATCTGTAATCACGTCTCCATTTGTATGTATGCATCCTAACAAAACAGGCACGGCACTGTGCTACTTCCACATAGCAGGTAGTTTCCTACCTTAAAGCCATTGTAGCAGGTTCCTAATCCTCACTTGGCACTGTGCTATTTTACAGTATTTTTTTTTCTGCAGTAATGCTGCTGTGACATTTTCTCTTGAGTCTGCACGCATGCTCAGAGCACTAATAATTCATTTGCAGCTCTTGCCATTTCTAAAGCAATGTCAAGTTATAAATACCGCATCATGGCGCAGATATTTGCTATTAAAAATGTAGTGGATTCATATAACGTTTTGAAGGGAGAAGGAAAAGATGTGCAGAATATCTAAGCAAGCTATATAGATAGTTATTTAGAATGATTTAAGTTAATATCTTCAGACTTAAGCAAATATGTGATAGTTCTTTTGCTGTATTTTTTACATTTGTACTTTGGATGGCAGAGCAGGAGGAATGCTTTAAAGCATGTTTAATTCTGCCAAGACTCAGAGCTTTGTTCAAGAGCAAAAGGGAGCCATGTCTTGTTAACGAGAAGAAATTCAGTAGTAATGAAAAATGAAGGAATAAAAGGCCTCTATTTGTGGTGACAATTCAGACAATTTTGCATGTCTAACAGAATACTAACATTTTGTTTATCCTTACAAAAATGAGAATAAGCAGTTGCAGTTTAGAAGAATTATTTGATAATTTGGGCTTTGATGTTCATGTGCTATCATCGGCCTTCATTCGAATAATCACCACCAATCTGTGCAGCTGCCCCTCTATTGAGGCACTGCCCACATGATTTCCCATTAAGAATCTCTCATAAGCATAGCTTCTTATTATCTCGATCTCTCTGGAAAGCTGAAGTAAAGCATTTTAATCACTATGAAAACATCCATCCATCTATCTTCATTTATCTTCAGTTAAAAAATTACCAGAGATTGATTTTCAAGGAAAAAAGTTTACTTTCTGTTTTGAGAGCCATTTAAAAGGAAATTAGGAGAGACGGAATTTGGTGGCTTCCACACACACAGAGGGGATTATAGTGTCATATCTAACAGTCATCCAGCCACTAGTTACATTGCAAAGCGTGAACCAGCAGAGTACCACATGTGCAACACAGAGCATCCAGTGCAGGATATCATTTGGAAGGTGAAAACATTTAGCTCCATTTATCTCCGTTATGTACTGTTTGGGATGAGAAGGTAAATATTTGGCTTCTTAAAATAGAAAATTGCTGAATTTCTTTTCTCCCAGCATGGCAGCCTTTGTGTTTATGGAATATCGATTATCTGTGCTTCCAAGTGTGTGTCTTTTCATCCCAGTGTTATATGTCCTGTCAGATGATGTGTTTGATATTTTGTTCGGGATGTGTTCTTCAATTTTCATGATGTACCAATTAACCATAGAATGATTAAAGAAGTACATAGGCAAATTCCTGCAATAGATTTCAGAGCACTGAGGTTCAATGCAGGCGGATAGTGATGAAGAAGAGTACTCATTTGGGGCGCCAGTTTGTCTCCTAACACTGGCTAATGTCAGTTTGTCCTCCTTGTGTTATGTACTTCTACTACAACAGCTCTGTCTCTGCAATTTTTAAAAATGCATCTTTGAAGAAAATATATGAGCAGAAATTGAACCTAAATTATTAAATATGCAATGATTTTAGAATATGCATGCTGTTTTCCCCAGGACAGAAAGAGGGAAAAGAAGAGGGCTATATGGAAGACTGCAAAGCATCTTGCTTCATGCATCTGCTGGGAAGTACGCGGACAATAAATGATGATGCATTTATAAAAGCTGTGAGAGGATAGAATAGGATTGAAAGCAAGTTTTTCTCTCGTTTTAGAAAGAATTGTAAGGACAGAGGAGAAATCATGCTTTCTAATGATTTAGTTCTTATTTCTATTGTAGCTAGACTTCCTTGTGGAGGTCTTCCTTGTGCACGTGCTTTTTGCCTCATGTTTTAATACTGTTTTCTCCCTCTGGGGATTTGTCCTGTTTTTCTAAAGGGTTCATACAATTCTACCTTTCTATTGCTGTACTATTAAATCAAGTAACATGAAAGTGACTATGCAGATAGGGAAAGTGAGCCTCCCACATTGATTAAAAATGTCGAGTACAAAAGTTCAGAAACTAGGCAGAAATCCCAAATAAATAACTTGCCTAGAAATACATTTTAGGATATATTCTCACCTTAAGAATGCTAGTAGGAATTACGTTTATGAATGGCTCTGGCAGTGAAGTGAAAATATACCTCAGTTGTGCGTATAAAGACTTGATTTAGGGCACTTTGAAGCTACAGCGCAGAAAAAAATAATACCTTTTCTTGACCAAATCACCTAGGTGCTGAACAGCCTTGAATTATGTTGGCAGGTTTGATCTTGCATCTGTTGAGTTTTACTGCAAAGCTTCCATGGGATTTAGTGATGGCTTTGCCTCTGTGATAGTGAGTATCAAGGCACACCCAACCCTTTCAGTAGTTCTGAAAACTCACTGGGAACATAGGTAACGGAGAAGAAATCTTCCCTGCAGACTTTTAGGAGTTTTGTTGCTCTGTCAATTCAGAAAGGTGCTCCATGCTTTTGAAACTGAGGATCTGCTTCTTGGAGCTACCTTTTGCAGAGTGTCAGAAGACTAGGTTTGCATAGCCTAAATGATGTTACAATTGTGATGGCGCTGTGCAGTCTAGATCTACTTTTAATTTAAAGTAGTGCAAGTAAAAATATAGTGACATAGACTTCCTCTAAACTCCAGCTATGCAAACAGTACATCTGTGTATGAAGCTATGTAGGTCACTAACTCATACTTAGGGCCATTTTTTTTGCTACTTTTTTAACTTCTAAGTAATAAAGCTATCTCTGATCAATATATTAATCTTTTAATTGTCCTGTTACTGGATTCTTCAGAAAGCACCCTAGAATGATAGTATCTTCCTCCTCTGACATGGGCAATGTGTCTTAAAAGGAGGCGGCTTTTCTCATGTTTAAAAATTGTTACTACTTCACCTTTATAAACCTGTCTCTATTGAATTATTGACTTCTCTGAGTGCATGCTTGAAAAAGATCAAGGTCTGAGGAGATGAAAACATGGGTTTCTGTATTTTGAGCTTTTTCTTTTTTCTGTCATTCAGCACAAATGTTTTATTGCAACCATTTACTTGCCTTATTTTTGTTGTGTTTTTCTGCATAAAGTCGAAACTGTGGCAGAATTACCTAGAATGCATTCTCCTATCAAAATGTTTCATTGACGCTTATTTTGCTACCACTGCTGCGATCATACTGAGTAGCCTTTCAGTATAGGGTGGTGTTCCACAATGGAAAAAATATTGAGGACTCGGTGGTCTCAGAGCAATTTTAGCAGGGAATTGTTAGCTTCTTATTCACCACTCAATCTCAGAAACAAAAGGATTTGTTCTGTTTGTGTCTCTCTTTTAAAATTTTCTTTGTTCTGCTGCCTGTTAAAAAATATAAAAGTATTCTAGAATAAGTTTTTTAGTATGAACATTTTTTGTTTCATCCCTGCAACAAATGCAATCAAAAGAACAAGTGTTGGTTAATGGAGCATCTTTGGCCCAGCATATGTTTTCCAGGGAGAAGCAATACAACCTCAAATGCATGCAGAGGAGAAGGAGGGGAGGAGGCAATTCATGCTTCTATTATCCTCTTTGGTAAAAGATTTCAACACACAGTGGGTCTTTTCCTCTGAAACAGCAACCTTAGGGTGTCCTTTACTGGTACAAGAAAGAACAGGGGTGAAACTTCATGTTGAGGAACCAGCTTCAGTTGGGAGTAAAAAAACCAATCTTTTTCACATGCTTGTGGGGCTACATTCTGGAAAGGGTGTTCCTCAGAGTGCTAGGATGGAGAGCTGGGGATGTGCTCATTTGTTTTCCCTCCTTTTACTTTAAGGATGGACTCACTCCACTCCACTGTGCTGCAAGAAGTGGACATGACCCAGTTGTGGAGCTGCTCCTAGAACGAGGTGCCCCGCTGCTTGCACGGACCAAGGTGTGCATCTTGCTAGAATATGTTAACAAGTGTATGTAAGTTTCCATAGCATTTTTAATGTCACTGAAAGGACAAGGAAGACAACAGGAACATTTCTGTTCTCCCAAAGGAAATGTATTGTCGGGTAGAATGACCCAGAATAAGGTTTTTTTACATAATTAGGGACTATCCTTTCCATATATGTGAAACATTATACACTTCTTTGCCTCTCTCTGTAACATCATACTAAACACATTGTATACATGGCAAGCACTTTGCTTTTATGGCTTCTTAAGAGCTTTCTCTGTTAGATGAGAAAGGTGAGTCAGTCACTCCTGGCGGACAATACGTGGTATAGATTTCCAATCTTTCCTCTAAGCTAACTAGGACCTATGGCTTGCAGCTTCTCCTAATTGTTTTCATGGACTATTTCAGACTTGGATAATTATTTTAGTATGTTCTTAACTGGTTTCTGAAAAGCAGATGTCTAAAATTAATGTTTCCTACAAATGCTGTCCCTTTGGTCAAACTAATGAGTGGAAGATACTTGTAGGGTAATAGTGAAACCCAATGAGCAACACTTCAGAGTGCCTGACAAGGACAGCTGTTATCATTTGTTGGAAACCAGTGGAATAGAGTGTTGCAATGACATGCTTGTGGTCGCCTGGAAGATCAGGAGGGCTAAACTATTTAAGTAACACTTTAAGACCGTTGTACTGTTTACTGGGCCCCACTCCCTCATAGTATGGCTCAAACAAGGGCAATTAGTGGATTCTGATCCTTAGATGTCCTTGTTGGAGCCTCAGGATAAATCTTCAGGAGGTGTTATTACAGGGTTGCAAGCCTATCAAATAAGGATGTGCTCAAGCTGAGCGTCTTTAATAGCACCAAGCAGCCCATGTCATCTGTTTATATAGGAGGGATCCACAGGGCAATGGGAATTGTAAGGGAAAGGTTCTTCATCATTTCACCTTATTCCTTTGGTGGGAGAAGGTGAACTTCATGTGTCAGCACCCTCACTTCAATAAGAGGTAGTGAGGCTTGTAAGAATAGACTGCCACATATATTGTGCATGCTCTAGGCAGGATTCCCAGATGTTGCTATTCAAAGGTAGATGTTGCTGATGAAGACAAACTACTAGCATTGCTGTGGTAGCACCTGGACCTCCCCACTGTGTTGAGGATGGAGCAGAGCAGAACTGCACTAGTGGTTAATTCTCTCCTTCTAAATGAGCACATCTGTTTGAATCAGTGTTTGAGTTTGTGGGAAGAGTCAGTTTGAGCACACCAAGTCAGTTACCTGTTAAAGTCTGTATGTTACAATCTATCTTTGGGTGTACTACTGCATTTTTACATACCTTATTGCATGTCAAATGAAATTAGATTTAAATGCAACTTCCCCCAACTCAAACAGATGGTTACAAACTGGAGACAGATAAATATGCAAATGTTAAAACTATTTTTATGTATCAGTAGCAACAATTCTCTTACCTTTTAATTGTTTGCCTTCCATGGACTTCCATATTTACAAAAAGATGTATTGCAGCCAGGCAGGGCTATAAAGGTTCTGTTTCCACTGCCCTTCAAGTGTTATGGCTTGAATAAAAGGCCCAACTATGGTGATGGTTGAAAGTATCATTTCCCAGCAGTTCAGGGATTTTTTTTTCAATATAATTAGTTTTTATTTTGTACACTTGAAAAAAAAAAAGCTCCTTAGTAAACATGATGGGTAAGTAGGAGCTTTTCTTCTAATTAACATGGAATCTATGTCTTAATGTTGAGATGAGTATCCCCAAAACTGTCGTTAATGGTCAAGATATGTTTTATTAAATCATGAGGCAAGGCCCTTAGATTCAGATTTTTAGTTAATTATATAATGTTCCTCTAAATTTGTCTGTATTTACTGGAGTGAAAAGGTGGCTATAGCTTTTTTTTTTCAGCTTTTCTCCCAGTCTGTAGCTGAGATGTGTCTCTGGTTTGGTGACAGGGGCATTC
Source organism: Forpus xanthops (assembly GCA_032466535.1). Classification (NCBI taxonomy): domain Eukaryota; kingdom Metazoa; phylum Chordata; class Aves; order Psittaciformes; family Psittacidae; genus Forpus; species Forpus xanthops. Next base: position 18,205 of record JASSUY010031771.1, on the reverse strand, counting down.
TGCAAACTCATAATGGCATCCTTCTAATATGTGCCACGATCTAAGAGCGAGTTACTGAAAGATACTGTTCTGTTTTCTTTTGCCACAGAATGGACTCTCTCCCCTTCACATGGCAGCCCAGGGGGACCACGTGGAGTGCGTCAAACACCTCCTGCAGCACAAAGCTCCTGTGGACGATGTCACGCTGGATTACTTGACTGCCCTCCATGTGGCTGCACACTGTGGCCACTATCGTGTCACCAAACTCCTTCTGGACAAGAGAGCAAATCCCAATGCTCGTGCCCTGGTAAACCTGTCCCATCTGTGTTGTGTAACAAAGTTTTCCAGGGCAGATGAGTAGCTCTTACCAGTGAAGCTAAGTTAGTATTGTCAGCAAACTCCCAACAACTTCAAATAGTTGCAGGTACAACAGAGGTTCTACACCTGCTAGTTACTACTATTATATCTTGTATCTTAGGCCTAGTGAGAGACCACATCCCATGAGAAGTGGCTGTAGTGTCAGGCCTGGCAGTTTATTATAGAGTTCCTAAAATCAGAGCCATTCCTAGCTGCTACTAAACATAGGCATTGATACTTTACTGAGTTAACAGTTTGGTTTTCCATACTATGTGATAGGATACACAAATAATTTCTAAGCTTTCACCCAAATCAGTAAATTAATTGGCATAGAGAAAATATAAAAAGCTAGTATTTCTGCATTTATCAAATTATGACATTCCCCTCTATTAGGTGCTACTTTTCTTCCTTTTCAAAAAACAATTCTTCTGATGCTTAGAGAAAAAAAAGTATGATTCCTTTCACTCACTGATCAGACCATTGTCCCCTAACTGAGAGAAGAACATTCTATTTGGCTTCAGGAACAGCTAAAGCATTCAAGTGTCTGTAATCTGTCCAAACCCAGACAAGATTTCAACTTTCACTAATGGAAAATCTCTCTATGAACTATTAGCTGGATGAAAGTTACCAATATATTACACTCTGAGGGGGAAAGAAATAGACTGAACACTTGAGATACTTCTGCAAGGCAAGAAGTCTACCACTGCCTGCTGTATTCACTGCCTCCACAGAACTTCCACTGCTCTGGTGTCTTCCCCAGCTTCTTGCCTTAAGTATGACCCTGTGTTTACTGTGGAGGCTCCTCCTGTCCCTTACTTCCTTGGAACTATATGTTGATGCAATTTTCTTCTGCCCTCTTATTTTTCTTAGCCTGTCTACACCCGCCAATCATTCCTTTTCTGATGCTTTTCTTGTTGGGGCTTTCTCAGTATCATGGTTTTGATGTTGTTTTCATCCTGCCCTGTTTTTCTTCCCAGTCTTCTCATTATCTTTAGCTGTACTTTCCTCAGCTACCCACACACGCACATTATATGCTAGCCCCCATGTCTTTCTTCTCTTCCATAACCAGAAATACACCTCCTGTTCCTTCCTTTCTCTCCCTTCCTCCCAGAGAAACACCTGAAATGAAAGGAGAACACCCTCAGGCTGCCATCTCTCTGCTCTTTTTCCTCCAGACTCTTTCCCCCCCTCCCGTTTCCTCTCACATCAGGGACTTGTCACCTCTGGTTTATTTATAGTTTTTAATATATTAAATGATGCTTGTAATTTCCATTAGTGATGCTGGTTTTTTTTCTGCCTTCTCCTCTAACAAACTGTTCCTCACTTAAATAGAAGTAGTGAAATTAAATCAGCTCAGGCAGTAAAGTGAAAAAAATGGAAACTTCTGAAACTGTAACACTCCCTAAGAAATATATTGAGAGATATTGTGGAGGAGGTAAAATATCTAATGTTTTTGATGCCTTCTTTAGAAATTGTAGAAGGCTAATAGTAGTAATAATATTCATTAGAGTCCTGGGATGGAATAAATTTTACAAATAATTCATTTTCAGCTAGGTTTAAAAAAATATTGTAAATGTTTGCAAAATGATTTGAGGGTACAAGCATTATGTGAGTTCTTAGCTTTTTCAATTTGTATCTGCTTTAAAGTACTTTCAAATCAACCAGTAATTAATATTTCCCTAAACAGAAACTGACTGCGGAATAATCTGTCACATGCCCTTTCCTATAAGCTAAGATTTCACTGATGAGTTTTGTTTACTGCTAGTTGATTATTTAGCAACACTGATCCTTTTCATTGGAAAATACAGCAGTTTTTCAGCATTATCCAAAATGTTACATGTGCTTTTTACTAAAATGTTCACGTGGTGAATAATGTGCTTGTTTAGCTTTGGGTGCACGCTTAACCTGCAATAACTGTAATAGTACATAGAAAAAGCTTGAAGTCAAAGCCTCTATTGCAGTATAGAGTATGAAGTTATGCTTTGATTTGGGCTCCAATCTCGCTAAGTAAGCATCTCCAAAGAAATGAGTGTGTGCTGATGGCAAGCACAACACTAAAATTCTTGTCTCATAATACAAAATGCTAGGTTGCACTCTTGATTTAAGATGTTCCTTTTCTCATTCATTCATCTATCTGCCGCATTTATTTTTAAATCTGGATGAGGGCTGCACCCTTGCTTCATGACTCAGCAAAGCAGGAATAAAGGAAGAGGGAGCACAGATACTTCAAGAATGAACACTTTGTATCATGAAACCATGGCTGAAAGAGTGATCATTTATTTAAGATACCTCACAGAATGTGCACACACACAAACGTGAAAACAGTGTACTGCAAATGAATGCATAAATGTAAAAATCAATACATAAGGTGCTTGGATTACAAGACATTCTAAAATGACAGGGTAAGGTACTATCCAGAAGTGCTCTGTCCCTTTCCTAGAGAGGTATGGAATATGCTCTGTACATTTCCAAAGCCACTAAATGATTCAAAGTGATCACTATTATTTCTAACATGTTCCTTGTGTTAGGCAAACTTGGGAAGCACTTTAAGTCATCATCGCATATATATGTGCACAGCCTTCAGAACCACGTGCATACATGTGTGCACGTATGCACTAGGAAGTGAGAACAGACGTGTCTGTGTTTGGTTTTTGGAGGTGGAAGTTCAGTTTCTCTCTATTGCCTGAGAAGAAAGCAGTGCTGCTGCTTTATTCTGCCCGAGATTACTGGGAAATGTCTGTAATTTGTAACCCGTTGTGCTTAAAGAGCAAATGCTTCTGGTACCCTAACACTTCTGCTCCCACTGCATCAGCATGGAGCTGTGTGGAAAGCATAGCTGCATGTTTTTGACTAACATGACTATCTTTTGCACAGAATGGTTTTACTCCACTGCACATTGCCTGCAAGAAAAATCGCATCAAAGTCATGGAACTCCTGGTGAAATATGGGGCTTCAATCCAGGCTATAACAGAGGTAGAAAAATGTTTCATGTCCTGAAGACACATTCCTTTTCTCTCTCTCTTTTTAATTCCTTTTTTTTTCCTCTCCTGTTATGCCTCACTTTCACTTATGTTTTATTTAAATGAAGAAGCCCCTTCCCTACACCTGTGCAGAGGGGTAAAACTGCTCTTGCTTTTTTTCGCAGTCTGGCCTCACACCAATACACGTGGCTGCATTTATGGGCCACTTGAACATAGTCCTCCTTCTGCTGCAGAACGGAGCCTCTCCTGATGTCACTAACATTGTGAGTATGGCTTTGACTGGAATAATCTGTGCAATACCTCCTCCAAAAAGGGTCTGGCCTACCATATAGCTCAACCAAAGGTCACATTTTAATGATTCTTTATGACTTTGTTGCATTTAAGACAAATTATTCCAGTACCTGTAGTGAAGCTGGGGAAATGGTAATTGTCTATGCATTATAAGCCATCTGTGGTTTCATGTATTCTTGAGTAGGCAGTTTCCCTTAGAAACAGACAAAGCTCACCAAATACATTACGGAATTATAATCCAAGGCACCGGGAAGACTGTGTTTCCATTCTGAAGGATGAAATTTAAGCTTAAATGGCTCTAATTTCCAGTTGCATAGCTTCACTGGCTGCCATGAAATTGCATCATTTGTATCAGTGAAAAGATGTAAGATGTTTAAACCCTAGCAATTAAAGAAAAGTAAAAATGCTACATTCAAGATGTTCCCCTCACACAGGAAATTCCAGGAAGTGGTGCCTTTTGAAAGAACATGCTTAAATCTAGAAAATGTGACCTTTGGAAGGTAACACAAAATGCGGAACCTGGCTTAACATAGAAATGAGTGTTTGTATACCGAGAATAGCCTAGTTACCAAGAATAACAACAATTAGAAGAACATGATGATTTTCTGAGCTGTATTTCACAGGTATCTTACTGTTAAATTTGTTGATATAAGCAAATGCTCAACTTATGACCACCTGTCTTTTCACAGCAGCTTTTTACCAGACGATAAGGTTATAAGTAAGTGTTCCCGAAACTAAACCAACAAAAATCTAGTAATCCAGGTAGTGGACTCATGAGTTTTTCTCAATTAGAAAAATCTAATATGGAAAGATGTTGAGCACACTGAGATGTTTGCTTGAATTATTTGAATGGACTTTCCTTGATAAAGTCTCTTACTGCTTTGATACTTTGTAATAGAAATAATCTTTATGTAAAAACTTTATTGATGATGTGAAAGCCAACAGGGAATCATTTTGTAAGCAATTAAAAGTATTGTGTTACCGGACATCTGTATGCACATTTTAATATGTTACAACTTATTCTACACAGGAGTCTTGGCAAGCAGGAGTTCCCAATTGAATTAAAAACTGTTTCCAAAAGCTAAACTGCATTGCTAATTCAATTACAAAAGGGTCCTTACAGAAATTTGATCTTTAGAGTTTATGAAATATAAACCTTATTCACATTTTAAACAGATCATTCTTCAGGTAATAGGGTTTATATGAATGGCATTATTTATTAAGGTATGTAGCTAGGGCTGTGGGATTTTTTGTTGCCTTCTAACTAATCACAACTGGTAATACAATGTTAGTTTTAAAATGACAAGATAAATCACTCCTAATGAAGAGGGTTTGCTGAAATTAACAGCTCATACTAGTAGGCAAGCTCAGGCTGCTTCTTTTCCTACATGTAGATGAAGGACAAGAGGACATGATTGTTGATTCTGCTGCAAATTTTATCGACCAGCTGAGAAATGAACACACCAGTCCTAGGGGTAAAAGCCTTAAAACACATCTAGAGTAAGGAGGAGGAACAATTAACACAAGTGTTTGATCCTGCTGTGTTGTCATAGAATCATGGCCTGCTTTGTGTTGGAAGGGAGCTTAAAGGTCATCTAATTCCAGTCTTCCTGCCATGGGCAGTGACACCCTCACTAGAACAGGTTGGTCCAAGCCCTGTCCAACCTGGCCTTGGAAACTGCCAGGGGTGTTATACCATAACATATAGATTAATACAAAGCTCCTGGTTGTGCAACTGTCCCGTTGCCTAATGTACTAGCTGCACGGGGACTATTTTAGTCCACTTTAGGGCATTGACCCTGGAGAATGCTGGACAGTGCAGAATTAAATTAGAAACTCCATTGTCAAGAAATATTCAATTTCAGTTTTGCTTTGCAAAGCTGTGCAAAAAGTAAATGCTATGTGTATCATCCTGTAGCCATCGTTATCCTGATCTGAAATTCCACATCACTCCAGTCAGCTTTGCAAAATTTCATATTCTCCTCCAAATTCTGTGGGCTACAAAAGGCTTTCCATGCTTTTCCAAACAAGATGTTTTCTATAGCTTGCAGGCAGAGCCATGCTGCTGAGCACAGATTTTACACATTTCATATGCTGGCTCAGTTGTGCAAAGCCACTGCAAGGCCTTTTAATGCTGCCAGCACCACACAGTGTGCAGGAAGAGACCATCTGGAAAAATATCCCCTTCCATCTTGAGGCTCACATGCCTTGCAATTGCTTGAGAGAGACAGGCTCAATATACTCTTCTCTCCTGCACAGCACACAAGTTGATGCACTGTTATGTAGAAAGGTGAGGAGCATGTGTGACCAGGGGGGTCTATACAGCAGAATTCCCATAAGCCAGGGTCAGAAGCCAGGTTCTTGGCTGGTGGAAAGGTGGATGTCTGCATGTGTTGACATGGGGGGAATTTACACTGCCAAAACTGTGTTTCTTCATGGAGGTTTAGAACACTGAAGTGTTTTTGCTTTTCTGCAGCGTGGAGAAACTGCATTGCACATGGCAGCACGTGCTGGGCAAGTGGAAGTTGTTCGCTGTCTCCTGAGAAATGGGGCCTTGGTTGATGCCCGAGCCAGGGTAGGTATTCTGCTTAAATGTGGTTTTTTTTGGCTTTCTAATACCCTGAAACATCGCTGAAGCAGAGCAGTTAGAGAGCAGCAATTTATTTTTTTCTTTATTTGTTGATTATTCAGTATTTAGCACACCTAGAAACATTCTGAAAACATTAACCTGTTCATGCATAGATCTTCCAAAGAGAATGCGTGTGGTGGTCTGACCCTGCTAGCAGCTCAACCATGCTCAGTCATTCACTTACTGTGGGATAGGGGATAGAACTGAAGGGTGAAAATAAGAAAATCTCTTGGGTTGAGATAAAGACAGTTTAGTAGGTGAAGGAAAAAAGTTAAAAGTAGCCCAAAACACAAAACCAACTCCCTCCTGCCACAAGCAAAGTAAAGGCAATCACTTATCACCTCCCACAAGTAGACTGATGCCCAGCCAGTCTCTGAGCAAAAGCTCCTTTGGAAAATCTCATCCCATAATTTATTGCTTAGCATGATGTTACAAGGTGTGGGTTATCCTGTGGTCAGTTAGGGCCATTACTTCCTATGATTTTTGCCAGACAGATAGCTAGATAGGTGGGATAAAGTGGGATATTGTGTTCAGGGTGGTTCTACCTGTGCTAATTATCTACTCTATTTGAGTTGTAGGAAGAACAGACTCCACTGCACATTGCTTCTCGCTTAGGAAAGACAGAGATTGTCCAACTTCTGCTACAGCACATGGCCCATCCTGATGCTGCAACTACTAATGGCTACACTCCACTGCACATCTCTGCCAGAGAGGGACAAGTTGATGTTGCATCTGTTCTCCTAGAGGCCGGTGCCTCGCACTCCATGTCCACCAAAGTAAGACAAAATGTCTGTATGCCAGCAGCACAGCACATGCCTGTTTCATCGGAATGCACTTTCACACTGAGAAATTGAACATGTTTGGTTCTTTTATTTTATTCTTATTTAACAGTGATTCGATAGGCTGAAGTAATGTGAGTCAGAATCTCACATTTTGCTGTCATCTGAAGTTGGGAATTTGGTTCTCAGTGGAGCCAAATGCAGATCATGATAAATATATGGCCCCAGCAGGTTTAAAATGTACACAGATACCTTTGTTCTCTCTTTCCCATTATGTTACGAGTAGGGCTTTTTTGGACAAAATGAAAAAAAAAAAAAAAGAGGACTGTTATCATCCTAGCAGTTATTTTTGTTTGTTTGTTTTTTTTTTTTCTTTTTCTTCTTTTTTTTTAATGAATGGGCCTGCTTATTCTTCAATACCTTGATTAACTAAATAATAAAATAATTCTGGTCTTGCTAGCTGAAAGGAATGGTCCTGAAACATAGAAGTCAGTGTCTGTCCAGCCACACCTAATGCTGAATCTGTCTCCAGTGCTTCTATAAAGAAGGTGTCATTATGACACAACAGGCCATTTTGTCTGGGGTTATAAAGAAAGAGTCTGCAGAACTGTTAAGGTTTTATTAGCCAAAAATGGCTACCAATACATTCCTAACAAAGTGATAAACACATAAGAAAATAGACAGCTGTGAACAGAACTATGTGCCAAGACATGTTTTCCGAATTTATCACATGTAATTGAGACTCACTTAATTCTCATTATTGTTTTAGGTCTTAAAAAAGTACACCCAGTTTTACAGCTGGAGCTAAAATATTTTTGAACAATGGGTGTCTTCCAGGGTTTGGAAGACTAAACCAGCAATTTTCAAATTGTGATCCACGGATTATTGGGAATGTGTGCTGTTCTCCTTTTATCCAGCCGTTAAATCACATTAGAATGGCTAAAAATACACTAAACACTTTCCTTATTTCCCATGTTGCTTTGTAGTAATTGCTTTAGGACTTCAGGAGCATTTTATAATTATGAATAGAAGATGTAGTCCACTAGAAAAATCTCTCTACAAACCTTTACAAATTCATAGACTAGAAGTGTTTGAGATTCCTGACATAAACTATTTTGAGGTGGGATTAATGGAATAAGATGTTAATCATCGAACCCTAGACTGGTTTGTGTTGGAAGAGACCTTGAAGACCATCCAGTTCCAGCCCCCTACCACGGGCAGGGACATCTTCCACTACAGCAGGTTGCTCCAGGCCCCATCCAACTCGGCCTTGAACGCTGCCAGGGATGGGACAGCCTCAGCTTTTCTGGGCAGCCTGTGCCAGTGCCTCATCCCCCTCACAGGGAATAACTTCTTCCTAATGTCTTATCTGAATCTCCCCTCTGTCCGTTCAAAGGCGTTAGTGCTGTCCTACATAGCCTTGTACAAATCCCCTCTCCAGCTTTCTTGTCAGCCCCTTTAGGCACTGGAAGCTGCTCTAAGGTCTCCTTGGAGTCCTCTCCATGGTGAACAAGCCCAGCTCTCTCCACTGGTCTTCACAGGAGAGGTACTCCAGCCCTCAGAGCAGTTTTGTGGCCCTCCTCTGCACTCCTCCAATAGGTCCATATCTGTAATAAAAATAATAATTGCATATCACATGTCAGGAAAATAGGTCGCTGTAGTTCCCTGGAATTATTGTTAGGGCAGAAGTTTAGTCTGCCACCTACCTCAGGAATTTTCCTTATGAACATGTTGGTTTGGTTTTTTTGTTTGTTTTTTTTTAATTAAAAGAACAGACAAAGACCTTGTTTTGACTTAGGCCTTACGCCTGTGCTGTACTGACTGACATTATTAAAACAAATAGGAAAGGACTCTCTTTCATGTTTAATGTTGCCAAACACACTGCCATTGAGTCAGGTATGAACGTTTTAGCTGCAGTTTAGGGGCTGCAGCAGAACTTGGTGACTGTATGGACACAAAGGTCCAAACACAAATAATTTTACTTCCTCTAAAGGAGGAATACAAAGCTTGGAGCATTTCTCACTGAATTTAGATGGTGTTTCATTGTTGCTGGCAACAAGTGATACAGGAAATTCTTTCTGAAGCTGTCTTTGTGTGAACCTAAAAAATGCATCTGGTTTGGACTAGAAATTTGAGCAAGTGCCTTTGTTGCCCACACACAGCAGACAACAGAGTTGTCTCTCTATCAGAGAAAATGTCTGCTAGCCTGACTGCATATATGTAGGGAAGAATAATAAAAGGGAAAATACTTTCTTCTGTTTTATGCTTCTTAATGTGCTTTCTTTCTAGATACGGCTATTGATTCTTTGAGGTAGGAATACAGGAATAATAAGTGCTTAGTCTTCATAGTCTAAAAGAGAGATGTTAGCCTGACCTTTAACACAAGCATCTCTTCTTTATCTCCTGGAATTTTTCAGAAGGGATTCACACCTTTGCATGTGGCAGCCAAATACGGGAGCCTGGAAGTGGCAAAGCTCCTGCTACAGCGCCGTGCCTCTCCTGACTCAGCTGGCAAGGTAATAATGAGAAATGAAAGAAAAATAAAATATCGACAGCATTTTGTATTCTTCCTTGGGGAAGAACTGTGTGAAACATGCTCACAGAAGGAGGCTGTGTGGTGGCCTTGGCTTTGTGTGTGAGGGCCATAGTCGCTAAAGGGTGAGGGCTAAGTTGCGAAAACAGAATGTGTGGGATCCCTGGAAGGAGAGTGGACACATTTCTGGGTCTCAGGAAGTGCCAGTTCCACTGAGCTGCCCAAACTCTCAAAATCCTAATGGATAAACCGGGAAAATTCACCAGCTCTGATGCTGTGGGAATTGCTTAGCTCTGGGCAGACCTGCTGCCCACACCCACCCCACTTCACCGCTTCTCCCGCACTAAGGCCCCTCCGCTCCCCCTTTCCCCGTCCTTTCAGGCACTAACGGCTCCGTAACGTCCCACACACCCCCTCCCTTTTCCCACCTAATGCCCTAACTGCCCTTACAGAATGGCCTCACACCCCTGCACGTCGCAGCCCATTACGACAACCAGAAGGTGGCGCTGCTACTGCTGGAGAAAGGCGCCTCGCCGCACGCCACTGCCAAGGTGAGTGCGTTCGTGCGCCTGTCCGAGAGGAGACGGAGTAGTGCATGGGGAGAGCCGCAAGCCACACTTTCAGTAGGTTAGTTTGATAAAGATCCCGCTTTAACGAACCACACAGACCTGCCAAACAAACCCCTCCAAGGAGGGCTATCTGATGTGACGGAGCATTCCCCACAAAGCCTGCGGTGAACCAGTTATAGGTGGGAAAATTGCCAGAAAGTGCCATCAGTGCCATTCTGCTTTGTCTAAATCATAGAATCACGTACTGATTTGGATTGGAAGGGACCTTGAAGACCTCTAGTTCCAACCCCCTGCCACAGGCAGGGATACCTTCCACTAGACCAGGTTTCTCCAAGTCCCATCCAACCCAGCCAAGTAGTTAATTTGATCCAAAAAATCCCATTCCTCCCTCCCTTTTGCTGTTCCTAGCTGGTCCCGTGACTGACACACATACCAAAGCTCCATATGGAAACGCACCTCTATCCGCATGCTCTGAAAAAGCATAATGCTGTGAAGAGTGTGCACCCATCACAGAGAATGTTGCTCAGCAGTCAAAAGTGAATATTTACAACACAACTTACTCAAAATGTAGGTGCCAAACTCGGGGTTGTTTGAGTTATCAGCTGAACAGTCCTGCTCACCTGAGCAAGGGCTGGCTTTGTTCTGGTTTAGATCCTGAAAATAACAGGTGGACAAAGCAACGCAATAGCAGGGTCATGTGGGACATATCTGGCCTTGAAAATATAATGAATTCTCATCTCTAGTAATAACGGGTAACATAAAAAAATACTGTTTTGTGGTGTCTGGCTTCTTAGGTTATGTGACTGTTGTGATGTTAACTTTATTCTCATTTTGTTCCCTGACTTGTGCTAGAACGGATATACCCCTCTGCATATTGCTGCCAAGAAGAATCAGATGCAGATAGCAGCCACTCTATTGAACTATGGGGCTGAGACGAACATTTTAACCAAGCAGGGAGTCACCCCGCTTCATCTGGCTTCCCAAGAAGGTCACACTGACATGGTGACCTTGCTTTTGGAGAAAGGATCTAATATCCATGTGGCAACAAAGGTACAAACTGGAGACACAAAGTACTGTGCATGGGACTATATCATAAGATGCGAAGTGCAGTATAGGAATTATGTCAGCGTGTAGGAAATTCTCAGCTTCACATCCTTGTTTACGTATTTGTGAGTCTGCAGAAGTGACAACAGGTGGGTGAAGCGAGAAGAGGATCTCTATGACTGGCAGATGGATTGACCAGTTAACTCATACTGTGTAATAGGTGTACTGGGAAACACACAGGAGGAGCTGCAGCTATTTGCCATGACCAGAGGAAAACGATGCAGCACCTTTCTCTGATAGAGAGTCTAGAAGAGGAAAGGCAGACCAAGAGAAAAAGGTTTCTGAACCTTCAGGAAGGCAGAACTGCAGTATTTCTGTGGTAATGCAACCTTGCTATCTCTCAGGTGTTTTGCATATATTCCTGAAGTTTTACATTAGATGCAAAGGAAGAAGAATGTAAAATTCCGGAGTTTGTTGGACCGTGGACAGATTTCATGCATTCACAGAATGGTTTGGGTTGAAGAGGCCTTACAGACCATCTAGTTCCTACCCCCAAATCTAAGAAGATATATCAGATACCAGAGAGCTGCAGTCTAAAATAGTTCAGTGCTTTTTCAAGGTGCTTTTACTCATGCATTTACTGTTCAGCCTTCTTACCAAGTGGAAGAAATTGATAGTATCTGGCTGTTGTGGTTTAAGCGCAGCTGTAACTCAGAAAAAAAACACAGTCTCTGGAGTCTCCCCTCCCCTTTCTCCCTCCTCCCCCTCTCCCAGAGGGATGAGGAGGAGAATCCCACGGGCTGAGATAGGAACAGTCCCATGACTAAGGTATAACACAAATCACTACCACTACCACCAATAAGGGAAGTACAAGAGAAGAGAATACAACCACTAGCCACGCGACAACCAAGCAGTGAATTAACTCTTCCGGGTCCCTGTCCCCAGTTTTTACATCCTGGGCATGTGCTGTGGCATGGAACACCTCTTTGGTTAGTTTGGGTCAGGTGTCCTGTCTCTGCTTCCTCCCACCTTCCCCTCCTCCCTGGCAGAGCATGAGACTGAGAAAGTCCTTGATCAGACTAAATATTACTGCAACAACTAGAACATCGGCATTATCAGTGTTGTTCCCAGACTGAAAGTCAAAACCAGTGCCACATCAGCCACTAAGGAGGAGAGAAAAATGACTGTTACTGCTGAACCCAGGACACTGGCAAATAACAAAATAACATTGTTAGCACAGTAGCAAGGGAGAAAAAGCCTGTGGAGGGCCTTTCCAATTTTTTTGCTTTTTTTATTTTTTATGATTGTACATGACAGTTTTTTTCATGGAAACAATTTCCTCAAAAAAGACCTCATTACTGTAGATATTTATAGGTCACAAGATTTATCCTAGCATGTATGTAAGTCTTATTTAAGGTTAAAAGTCTGTAGCTTTTATTCATACAAGTCAAAATAGAAAGTTCAAGTGTCTCACTATGTTATGCTACCTAACTAATGAGAATTTTTCTTACAGAATCTATTCCCTGACTTGTTCACAGACAAGTGCTCTGTGCATGATCACAGTGAACGTTTAGTTAAAAGCTGCATCTATTTCCTTGGCATCTTTGAATGGGATTTAATTTTGGAGTTATTGTCGTCTCTTTGACTTGTGCCTACATTGTCAAGTTTCCCTTTCCTGTCTGAGGAGTGGGAAGCGAATGCGCTTCCCTGATTTATTAATGAGCTCCTCAGCCTCCCAAGTGACATTATTGTATAAAATCCAAGCATGATCACTGATGCCTGAAAGTTTTACTCTGTGATTATACTGATGTAATTACAGGAGAAATGTCAACCCTATTTTGTTAAAAAAAACCAAACCACCCGTACTTGGAAGCTATAGTTAGGTTCTCTTTATGTTTTAAAGATGAGAGTGTGGGAAAATCTATATTTCTGTCTTCATGTAAAATAGACTTTATTCTTATTTTTAGCTAAATTTTTTAAATTTATTTTGTATATTCTACCTCCAGACTGGACTGACATCCTTACACCTTGCAGCCCAAGAGGATAAAGTGAACGTAGCTGAAATACTCACAAAACATGGTGCAAACCAAGATGCTCAGACAAAGGTAAATCATGAAGTGGCTACTGTCTTCAGTGTGCCAAAGGGTGCTACTTTTGTAAAAGGAATGTTCCACTGAGCTTGCAGTTTTATTTATTTGTTCTCTTATTTAGCTTGGTTATACACCTTTAATTGTGGCATGTCACTATGGAAACATCAAAATGGTGAATTTTCTTCTCAAGCAGGGAGCAAACGTCAATGCTAAAACAAAGGTAAATAATTTTTCATTGTTTGCTTTTGCTTTTTATTATGAACCTGGTAACAAACCACTAGGAATACATGCCTTTTCACTAGGTGCGTTTTCACTAGGAAAATGTAGTTATTGTTTGGTAGGTGTCAGAATATGGTGAGTGGTGATTGTAGCAGAACACTGCTACATCTCATCCTGTAGTGCTCACAACAAAAAAGTCAGTTAACTCTTTGTGAGTATGAAAAAAGGAGATAGAGAATCATTTTCATTGTTTATTTTTCTTTGTACTTGGAAACTAAGAAATGTGAGCTTGTTTCTGATCTCATTTACACATGGCTTACACCTGTGTGCTGCCAAACTAGTAAGTAACAGTTCAGACACTTTGAGGGTGATGCCAGGTTCTCTCCATACTGCTGGGAAAAGTGTGGGAAGAATTAACACTGATCAATGTGTGGGTGGTGTAACCCTGGGAGAGGAAGCAGCTGTGGTGTGGGAATGCAGTTTAGAACAGACACATTTGGTTTCTTTTTATTTTTTCCTTTTTTGAGGGGAATCTGGGTACAATGGTACTGACAAGTTGGACCTAACTGCCTATAGCCAAGGTCTGAACAAAATCCACTTCAGCAGCTGAACACCAACAGCTGAATATGATGTGTTTTGTAGCAAAAATTGTCTATCTTCTGAGTTTACACGTAGAGATTGTGGTGACAGCAACAGCATAGAATCATAGAATAGTTAGGGTTGGAAAGGACCTCAAGATCATCTAGTTCCAACCCCACTCCCATGGGCAGGGACACCTCACACTAAACCATGCCACCCAAGGCTATGTCCAACCTAGCTCCATCACCACCAGTGGTGGAGCATTCACAACTTCCCTGGGCAACTCATTCCAATGCCTCACCACCTTTACAGTAAAGAATTTCTTCCTCATATCCAATCTAAACTTCCCCTGTTTAAGTTTGAACCCGTTATCCCTTGTCCTATCATAACAGTCCCTAATGCCACTCTGTGGCATCCCTATCTCCAGCAGCCCCCTTCAGGTATTGGAAGGCTGCTATGAGATCTCCATGTAGACTTCTCTTCTGCAGGCTGAACAGCCCCAACTCTCTCAACCTGTCTTCATACAGGAGGTGCTCCAGTCCCCTGGTCATTCTCATGGCCCTCCTCTGCACTTGTTCCAACAGTTCCATGTCCTTTTTATGTTGAGGACACCAAAACTCCACACAATACTCCGAGCGAGCTCTGATGAGAGCAGAGCAGAGAGGCAGGATTACCTCCCTTGACCTGCTGGTCACGCTCCTTTTGATGCAGCCCAGGATACGGTTGACTTTCAATACTCCAAGTGAGGTCTCACAAGAGCAGAGTAGAGGGGCAGGATCACCTCCCTTGACCTGCTGGTCATGCTCCTTTTGTTGCAGCCCAGGATATGGTTGGCTTTCTGGGCTGCAAATTGCATCTCTGATACCAGTATGTTGCCCTTACCAAAAAGTGGAGGCTAACTCAGAGCTGCAGAGCTTCAGCTTAATTAAAGCTGACTTGAGGCAGCCACTACTAGTTTCAGATTGAATGTTTTAGGATCAACCTAAAGAAGTCCATTAATATTTCTAGTGACATGCTTAGTAGTAAGATCCAATGAAAATCACAGGCTTGTAGTCTCCTGGTCCCTCTGGCCAGCTGCTCTGTTTCCAGCTGTGACCTGTGGGGTGGATTTTTTTCCCGAAGTAGCTCTGTACAAGTACTGTAGTAGTAGTAATGTACAAGTAGATTGTTTTAGTGATCACAGCTTAATGTGGTAAGAAAGAGCAAAGTAAATAAATAAAAGATGCTGGCCCATCCCAGGTGAGATCACCCCAAACCAATGGGCAAAACCCAGGGATTCCAAAAGAACAGGCAATGATACTAGAAAAAAACAGCTCATAAGAATCAGTAAACAGGATCAAAATGCTGCCAAGGCATTCAGCTTAGGTATTTGGAGGTTAACTGAAGGGACAGCACTTTTAGTATTAGGTCTCACTCTCTGAAGAGCCACTGGGCTGGATTCTGAGGCCATTTCCTCAGATATTTCACTTACTTAGAATAGTTTCAGTAACGTCAGCAACTTTTTATGAGTATGTGAGGCAGCGGTTCTCCAAAATCTCACACCTAGGGAGCAATAAAAATACTGTCAATCTGTCAGCTAGTACTGTGGACCGAGTTTAAAGAGAAAATCCATCATGACTGAATTCAGAATTGGCACGTTAAAGAATAAGTAACTCCTGTTGCCGCTTAGTTTTTAATTAGAGTAGAGGAAGCCTGCATGATGCTTTTTGCATCTCCAGTGAAAAATAATTTGGCTGAATTTTATTTTTGAAGCACTGTATGAATATTTAAGTAAAGATAGTGAATTTTCTTTGTGCTACAACCTACTGTAAAATCCTCCTTCAATTTCTTAGTAGTCCATGCATACATAAATATAAGAACTGTAACAGCTCTGAGCTATCATTATTTAATGAATAGCACAAAGCATTCCTGGCATCTGTTTGTTTGCAAAAGAGAGAACTCTCAGAGTGTATCTTTCAGAGCCTACCCCTAGGCTTTGCGTAAGTGTACAGTGACATCAACTCAGTGTTTTCTTCCAGTTTATTCTGTGCTTGCTTTCAAAGCCAATAGCAAATAATTTTGTAAAGAAGCTGCCATCTCAGATCAACTAGCTGAAGTACACTTTGGTTAACTTTATGTATTTTATCACCTTAGAATGAATCACTGGAGCAGATAAGTATATGGAGATAAGTGTGTTTATTAATACAGACATTGTATGCATGTTTTTAAGTGTAATTATAGCTTGTTCCAGCCTTTTGAAAGCAAAATAAAGGTAAAATCGATTGACATTTGTAATAGGTATGAGTCGTTAGCCTTTCAAAAGCAAATAGTCTCAAATCATTGCTGTTAAAAATTATGTTTTTTTAAATTGGCTCAAATACTTTGAAGGCAAATCTTGGGGTCTCTGTAGAGCACTAATATATAAGAGTAAGAAGCATGTTCTCTGCCTCATCTGTGATCCTATGTCTTTTGTGTGCCACTTGAACTTTACTGTTCCACATTGTTTCTCCCTCTGATTTAGGAAATGGGGATTTATCTGTCTTTCCAGAAATTGTTTATATTGTGAAATGAAAGATGATTTGTGAATAAAAATATTTTCTTCCTTTACCTTTTTATTAATCTGGAGAAGGAATGTTTTATTAGGTTATTATCCTTAGTGTTACTAGTGTTAGTTATTTAGTGTTATTAGGTCGATTGATGGCATAATTTCTTTTTGAAATACCTCAAAAAGAGTGGAAGCAAGCAAGGGGAAGTGTTTAATCTAATTACTGTTGGCTGTTGTTCTTTCATTTTTGCTTTTCATAACCACTGTGGACAACAGAATGGGTACACCCCTCTTCACCAAGCTGCTCAACAAGGCCACACTCACATCATCAACGTCCTTCTCCAACATGGGGCCAAGCCCAATGCCATCACCAGTGTAAGTTATGAAGTCCCAGTGGGAACTTGTTCCCCTCAACAGTTCCTTTTCCTTTCCTTTTCCTTTTCCTTTTTCCTTTTCCTTTTCCTTTTCCTTTTCCTTTTCCTTTTCCTTTTCCTTTTCCTTTTCCTTTTCCTTTCCTTCTTTTTAGGGCTTAGTCTTTGTTATAGTGAAAGTATTCCTCATACAGCTGCTTGTCAGATGTGTAAATGTAACTTCCTCTTTTTTTCCTTATTATTTTAAGGTAGTTCACATCAGATACCACTCACTGTGCCCTAAGCTTAAAAGTGAGGTAGGGAAACTGATTTCTGAGCTGCAGGGTCAGGATGACCACAGCTACCTCTGCTGTGCTTGCTCTGTTGCCCTCTGCCTCACACATCTGTAAACTGATATCTCAATAAGGATTTTTCCAGAAGAATTAAGCGGAAATCAGAACCTAGGCTTTTTTTTGAAGGTGTAGCTCTACATTTCTTTCCTTCTATCCACTGGATCTGCTTCAGGTTCTTACTGAGTTCACTGATGTTAATGCCTCCTCAAAGACTGTCCATAACCTCTGGCACAGCTCCTACTCTGCAGTCAGCAGGAATGCCGCTGTTCTAATACTTGTTGGTGCTGTTATTAGTCACGTCTAATTGGGTAACCTTTAAAATGCAGCCAGAATGGCCAAAACTCATGTCATTCCCCAGAGTGGATCAGATTTCCATGTAGATACATTGTGCATGCTTAAATCAGCACTGGTACCCTGTTTGGTCTTGGAATTATCACATTGACTAATCATCTGTGATTCCAAATAGCAGTTTATGCACCAGAACGTCAAGCAAGAAACCATTGTAGTTAGCTTCTGGAGCTGTAGATATTGGTGGATATATTCAATTGATAGTCCTACTCACTTTCAGTTCTCATGTTGGGGCTGTTATGGCGAAATCTAAGACAGATTTTAGCAGAGCCTCAAGGATATATTCACTGCACCATTTGCATTTTTTCTCAGGTACTAGACCTGTCCTTGTCAGCACATAGCAACCTCTAGTTTGAGATTAGAGAGAATTCAACCTGAGACATCTTGCAAGGGGATATGAGAGTGGGATAGGAGCAGTTAATATGCAAGTGACAGTAGCAGTCAAATTATTTGTGCTAATTGTCACAAATTGTTAATTGGTTTAAGCCCAGCCATAACTCAGAAAACCACACAGTCTCTGTCTCGCTTCCCCCCCCCCTTCTCCTTCCTCACCCCCAGCTCCTGGAGGGATGGGGAGGAG
>JASSUY010031770.1:0-12010 GCA_032466535.1 Forpus xanthops | reverse complement strand
GGGGCAGACAGCGGGGGGGGGGGGTGCACAGAACTGTTTGAGGGGCCTCAAACTACGACAAGATTGAACTCAGTAGTTGCCACAAACTAATAGGAGTACAGTACAGTAACACATGTCTATCAAAAAAACAGTAAAATATAGCATGAATTGCTAACAGAAGGCAACTTTCAAGTAGACAGGATATGAGTCCTTCTAGAAATAGGGTTAGGTGGAACTGGTTGTCTTAACTCTTAGAGTAACCACTCCTAGGACTTACAATTATTTGTTAAAGGTAACTCCTGTAAAGCAAACTCATTGAAGCTATATAGAGTTTCAGCCTAAAGTAATTTTGTTATCAAAAAGGTGCCAAACATTTTATTCAAACAGAAAGTATATTCAGGGTTTGTTTGACTATTTGCTTGAGTCTAATCCAATATTCTTTGGTTTTTATCTTTCTAATTTCTCTGTAAACTAAATGGGAACAATCTGGCCTTTATATTCAGGAACGGAAATGGACAAGCTTTTAAAGGAGCATCCTTAGGATCCGTATTTTTCTGCTCCAGAAACTAGTTCTTAAAAATGCCACATTTTAACCAGATTGGATTTAAATTGCTAAAATCCACTTTTATTCCCTTTCTGGAATCAAAACCAAAGACACTGAAGAAAGAGGAATATTTACTCTGGTTGTTTTCTGTATCTTCAATAGTGTGTCTTACTGAAATCAAAGGACTACCATTTTGACAAGCACAATGAAGACACTCAGAATTTTGCAGGCACAACTGAAATTATAATCTGGCCTAGTGGTGATGATTAATAAAAAGTGTTACATATGATTTTTCCATCTTAATATGCCACTTCAAAAGAATGTAATAGACATTTGTTTTGTATAATTTTGGTTTGAATTTAGAGTTTAAAAAACCATCAAAGTGTTCCAGAACGTCCAGGTTTCCTGGTTCTTAATGTGTGGCCTCTAGTTATACACAGGGGTCAACACTGAAACAAAATGCTGCAAATATTGTGATTAATCTCAAGTATAAGTCTTTTTAATTTCCTGAACCCCCCTCACAAATGTGACTTTTTTGCCAATTTTTGTAATGAGGAAAGATAGTAGCCATAAGAGAAGGACTTCAATTTTCTGGTGATGCATAATGGGACATAAATAACAACTCCATGGTTTTGGTGCTACTCTCACTAGGAATACTTTTGAACTTGAAAGTTCACTGAATGATGAAACAATTGATGCGTGATTCCTCAGCAAGGAAGCAATAGATGTAGGACTCTCCTGCCATGCTGTATAGAAGGCAGCTATGGCTGTGTTATAGCATAGAATGGGATCTATTCTTGCCCTGAAAACTAGTTATTGGCCAAACTTTCAGAATTGCAATCACTTCAACTCCTGCAAAATGACTAGAGTGCTGAAGACGGATAGTAAAAATAACATAATAGGCAGGAGTTTTAATGGGTGTGTGGCTGCAAAGGAGTGGAACAGCTTAATTCAGAGCAAATATAAACAAAACCACCAAGGTACTTATTACCATGCAGGTAGGCCCTAGTGGAATCTATTGAGCAGTAGTGCCTTCCTCCTTGGTTTTGTGTTCAAGGAAGTTTGCTTTACTGCATGTGCAACAGGAATCCACCTTGGAAGGAAGAATTAGAAAAGGAAAAAAGGATTTCTTCTTTAACGTCTCGTGGAATGGGGAGAAGAGCCAGTCTGGAGACAGGAACTATTTAAGACACTATAAATTGTATATCTTTTTAAGGGGAAACTATATCAGAGAACAGACAGAACCATTTAATCTGTCACCAGGGGTTTTAGTTCTGGCCAAACTAAATCCCCTGGTGACAGATTAAACATGTGGTGGAATTTTGATAATCAATAATAAGATAGTTAAAGCCCCCACTGCTTTCATTCACAATTTTTATTTGACTGGGTTCTCTAAACTCCAGTGGTAAATTTAGATTTGCCTCCTCATTTTCTTCCTTCTTTGTGAAACTACCTCTTTTGAAACATTAGCCATTAGGAAGAAGTTCTTTACTAAGAGGGTGGTGAGGCACTGGCACAGATTGCCCACAGAAGTTGTGGCTGCCCCATCCCTGACAGTGTTCAAGGCCAGGTGGAACAGGGCTTGGAACCACCTGGTTTAGTGGAAGGTATCCCTGCCCATGGCAGGAGGTTGGAACTAGGTGAGCTTTAAGGTCCCTTCCATTCCAAACTATTCTATGATTCTGTTATTGAGCATATGTGTTATCAGTGCAGTATAGCATTCTGCTTGCATTGAGAATAATACAGTCAGGATCAGTGGGCAACTGAATCAGTGAGAACCAACGGGTAGAGCTGCTCACAGTCAGCCACCCAGAAGCCCTCAGTACACCATGCAAGCCTGAAGACTACCAATGAGATAGGGAGTCCATCAATCACCCAGGTTATAGCAGGGTCATACCCTGTCTCTCATGTCTGGGAAACACGGAACTGGGGCTTTGCTTAAAGCCTTGTGTTTGAAACCATACACTAACAACACTTCAGTATTCAGCTCAACTCTCTTTAGCAAATGTGAGTTCAGCAATGATTTTCTATTTCTTCAATCCTGGTAAATTCTGTCTACTCAGATACAGTAGTTATAGTCATGTTTGCAACCTCAGAGTAGATTTCAAACTTTTTTTTCTCTAATTTTTGGGAGAGTAGCTGTTACTTCGGAGTATGTTTTTCCATCTGTTCACTGTAAATTTACTCGCAGCCCTTAGTCTTCCCAAAATCTCCTCCCAGAAAAGGGAAAATGGTACCTTATAGTGTGTGTTTGTCTGCAAAAGTCCCCAAAAAGTGCCATCTGTTGCTAAGTGCCTGAAGCAACAATGATAATGGCAGCACCTTTGAAGCAAAACCATGCTTACTTGTGCCCTACTATGGTGAATGCACAGAGCTCTGAGTTCAGTATCACATTTGCTGTTTGCTTCTAATGCCATGTGTGTATCTGTTGCAGTAGTTCAAAGGAGATTTGCAAATGCAAGTCAGTTTTATGTGGTTAATTATACAGAAATTCTCACTGCAAATGTTATATATGCAAGTGTGAGTACTCAAAACTAGAACTGTGTGGTTGGATGGCACATATCCCAAAACTATTTATTTGGGGGGAAGACGAGTTTGTTAAAGGGAAAATATTTGTCTTACACAGACAACTTTGAAAAGGTACTGTCAATTCACCATATATCAGATATGTGGGAATTTATGATGCAAAGGAACTGTGATAGCTTCCACAATACAGGGTTTGCTTCCGCATCTCCTTTAGGCTTTGAATTTCTGTGTGCCTGCCATCTTTTTTCTTGTGGGATGCACGCAGGTGCCATTAGCCTGCATGAACTGAGCCTGGCTTATTCTTCACCCCCACTGGAAATGGTCACTCGTGTTCATCTCAGTCTGCCTTGGGTGCCATGCTTCATGGTTCTAGGACTGCCATGTTTCTGGCATGCAAATCAGTTGGTTGAACTGACAGCATACTGTGCTGCAATCTGCTGCATAATTATACACTTAATTAGATTCACAGTTTGTTACCTGTGTCACACTGTGACAGGCCTTGTTGCTCTTTCAGGGAAAAAAAGACCGGTTATAACCTAGAAAAGCATCATGAGGATTGATTTTTTTCTCTCTAAAGGTGTGAGTACCTTTTAGGAGAACCTACAGATTAAAGCTCAAGTAGTCACTGTTTATAAAATGTCTGTGGTTAACAACTCCCAGTCAAAACTATGCCTTTAAGCTTGCAAAGAAAAAACCCTGAGTGCAAGATTACGATGGTGCTACGCACACTTACTGCTGTGGGATTAGGCAAAGGGAGGGAATGTCAGTGTGTGAGTTCTGGGGTAGCTGCCTGGTTGCGCAATCTTGCACTATACTGTGAGATAGCTTGTATCCCGAGGGCTCAGTTGCCTTCTACTTTACATGGGAAAAATATGCTGTTACTTGCTATTTTACAGTATACCTCATAGCGGGGGGGGTTGGAACTA
Source organism: Forpus xanthops (assembly GCA_032466535.1). NCBI lineage: Eukaryota > Metazoa > Chordata > Aves > Psittaciformes > Psittacidae > Forpus > Forpus xanthops. The sequence continues at coordinate 8,035 of JASSUY010031770.1, read as the reverse complement.
GATGATCTTAAGGTCCTTTCCAACCCTAACTATTCTATGATTCTATGATTATGCTGACCTGGGATGTGTCTAGCTGCAGGTGCTACCATGTATTAATATAATGTGCACACATTCTTGGTTGATTGAGACCAGTGGTAGTGTACAAAATTTCTTGCTTTTCATGTTCAAAGTACCAAACTATGTAGAATGCTAACTAAATGTCATACACATACTAAATATTTGCATATTAAGGAGAACTATGTTAATCTACATTTAGATTGAATAACGACTTCACTTTCTTCCTACTATGTTTACAGTAAAAATGCAGCAGTTCTGGTAAAGGGCCTTGCTTACCTTTGTTTAGCTCCTTTAATCATCATACCTGTATTCCTAGTATTGCAAGAGGTCTCTTGAATACTGCAGTTGAAGAACCAGACAAGCTCTGTATCAAAACCAGCTCCTTTGACCCCCACTCCTGGAAGTCTGTTCCAGAACTTCATAACTGTGGTCGTTACAAATTTCTCCCAAATTTTCAGCCTACATCCTTCTTTGGGGAGTATAAATAAATGTACCATATGCTCTTCTGCCAACATTGTCTTTTAGCTTGGAAGTTCTTCCTCCGTTGTATTTTCTCTCATGGGAAAATAAAAAGCAATCATATCACATTTTCAACTAATTTTTTTAGGCTAAATAAATTTTTTTTTAAAGTTTCTTTTCACACGATCTCCTTCCGGGATTATCCTACTTGTGTTTGCACCTGTTGCAGTTATAATGTATGCTCCTCAAACACTGGGATTAGATTGATACACACACTGTTGCAAAGGAAGACTCATCAACACCTAGCGCAGAGTAACTTGCATTTTACTCATGGCTGGAAATACCTTTCCTGATATGTATTTTCAGACTTTCTTAACTGCTTTCATAGTCTTGTAATCATCCTGTAATCATCCTGTAATTAAGCAGTATGTGCAGTCTTTATTTTAGTTCTTTTCCTGTCCATGAACACATAGTAGAGAGGACAAATTCTTTTTGATCTCTAAATATATGCTCTTATATCTAATTTATTTAATTTCATTCCTATAATACTAGTCCTCCAGTTCACACAATTTTTCTATCGATTTCCAAATCTTTCTAAAGAAACCTGTTTAATGAACTAATATTGTGGCTCTTAATTATCATAGCCAAAGAAGCAGTCCTTCTAGAAGTGACAGTTTCTGCTTTCAACTCCAGATTTTTTTGGCAATGTGAAAAAAAATTGTAGCATAAAGCAACCAGATCCTTTTGTCCTCTTCACCTAAAGAAACAAAGTTTTATCCAATATATTGTCTGTAAAAAAGCTAAAAAGGTATGTTAAGTGCTTAAAGAAGAAAAAGGCCAGGAAAAATTTTGGCTTCATTTGAAGTGAGAATATTGGGTGGTCATCAGCATTGAAAATAAGGTTATGGGGCAGGAAAGTGAGAGAATGTATAAATTTCCCTGTGCTAGTTTTGGAATAAAAGGGCACTTTGTTTCTGCTAGGTTAAATGAAATGCCTATTGAGTTGACAGGCAAGGACATTACAACTGGTTGTTGATAGGGCTGAGAAATTGTAGAAGGAATTATTGATTTTTGCAATATTGGTTTTTACCTATGTAAACACTTGAGCCTGCAGCATTCCTGTCAGTCAGTCCTGTGCCAGTGTAGCTAGAGTTTCTTGAGGGATAGAAGGTTGACCTTTGTAGAAGAAAAACAAGAAAGCTAGCTTATTATTTTCCAAGGAGCCATGCTTTCATAGGAAAATATTGGTTTTGAAAATACACCATCTGACAGTATACTGCTTTCTGAAAACTTATGCAAAAACATGAGTCAGCCTCAATTCTATTCAGTTCCAAGGCTTGGAGTTCTCTGGGTCCTGCAGCCCATGGCTCTAGGGCAAATTTTATGGCCTATCTCATGGAGAAAAGTGGAGGCTTTCCTCATTACTTACTGGCAACTATCCACAGCTTGACCCCTAGAAGGTTTTGGATCAGTTCTTCATGGTGCCAAAAATCTGTGCTGTGTTCGAGCATGTGAGGCACTTCAGAGGTGGGTAAAGCTCAGGATTCACTGAAATATTTAATTTCAAAATGAAAAATGTCACACAAAACATCAGCATTTCCCAGATGGAGGATTTTGGGTTGTGAAAAACTGCAGTGAAGAAATCTACTCCCTAGACTTCACTTAGCATATCCTTGAAAAAGCTCTCCCTTATTTCTTCTGTTATTGACACAACTTCCATTATTGTTACCTCTGCCACCCACTCCTCCCTGCTGCAGGGTCAGCTAACATTGTCACTGGTATAGAGTGACATGTCAAGTTGCCAAAAGGGACATATATGTTAGGAGGTCACTGTAAGTTAAACTGAATGTCAGGCAACAGTTCAAAGAGGTTGGCCAAGTGCAGGTGGAGTTAACACAAAGCAAAACACTTAAATATTTGCAAGACTTAAGGAAACATTCAGACAACAAAGGCCTTGATGCTTTGCATCTATGGCAGTTTTGCATTGACTAAACTCTTGGGTAAACTGGAGATTTGTCTTTTTTTTCCTTGAATTGTTCCCTTGTGTTCTTGGTAGCTTTAAAGTTGATATTATCAGCCATAGGAAGCAATACAAATAAAAACCCTTCAAAAGGCAGTTCTCAGGTTGCACATTTTAGCTATGATCCACAGCATCTTTGGCTGGTGATGTGTGTTAGCGGATCAGAAGAAAATACATATTTCATTACATCATAATATTCTGTAGGCACGTAATGAAAACCTCTTTGGTTAGAAGTTCTAGCAGCTTCTAATGAGCATGGTTAGCTTACAAGGTTGCCTGAAGTTTTGTAGCTGTGCTCTTACTAGGGGCAGTTGAGCACCCTTTCAGCTGGTGGGAGGGAGAGACCTATATGAAAGTCAGGTTTAGAGCACAGCCAACAGACAAGCTGCTCCAAAACACGGCAAGAAGAAATCATCATCTGAGTTCAGATCAGCTTTAATGCTTTCAGGTATGGTGGTGATGTGGCACAGGGCGCTTTCCCTAGCAGGTGATGGAGCAGCTGCTCCTGCCAGGGCACAGGCCTCTACTAAGATGCAGGTTTGGATGGCACATGCAGCCCTGCAAGTCTCAGGCTGCAGGGAGTGCCTGCAGCTTCTGTGAGACTGGAAGAGATAGCCCTCTGTACTGCAGGAGGTATTGCTGTTGTTGAACAGCTGCATCACCAAGTGGAGGAGGGATAGGAGGATATCAGCAGGTTGTGAGGCATCAGAAAGAATGAGACAGAGAAAGAGAGATAATAAGGAGCATGGGTCAACAAGTTTCAGGGCTGGTATCAGCAATAGGGTTTTGATTTGGCCCATGAGACCCTGTTTGAGGATCAACATCTACATGAGAAAGACAGGATCCACCCCAGTAAGTGGGACAAAGGCTGAGTTGGAAAGAAAGTCTTAAATTAGGAATTATGTGGGAGGGATGGTTACTAGCAGCCCTGTGAGAGAGTGCTCATGAGGGAGGATGAGCAAAGAAGTTGGCATGATGCGTGAAAAATTGAATGCAAAATATACAGATCAAGTCTTAAGTAAGGTCACCTCCAACATTTGCATTAAACAAGGAAGTTTCCACAGGTATTATTGAAGCAGAAGGGAAACAGACTGCTTTTGGGAAAATGACATGCTGGGGTGCCCCTCTGAAGTGCCTGTGCACCCATGCATGCAGACACAGAATAGACATGATGGGATAGAGATGTGTGTGCATCAGGAGTCTTTGGTATTTTCACAGGTCAGCAATTAGGATGCAGTGTGCAGACACTTTTTCAGTACGCAAGTAAGTCATGGCCTTAGTAGAGATGAAAGATATCTTTAAAAATCAAGTTTAAAATGGTAGGGCAGCTACTCTGCAGGTTTATGGGACTAAGATAAATGATATAGATACACGTTTTGGCACTAACAGCACAGAAATGGCTGGTGAATATGCTTAGGCTAGAAGTGTCATAGAATCATAGATGTTTAGGTTGGAAAAATACAAGATAATCAAGTCCAGCTGTTAACCTAGCACAGCCAAGTCTACCATGAAGACTACATGACCATTATCATGTGCTACCACAGTTTGTAGCAAATCAGTCTAGCACAACAATCACCCTTGCATGCATCTTTGCTGCTGCAGGGGTCTTCGTCCCCTCCCTCCACTGAAATGGCAGACCAAGGGGCCTCACTAGCGCATCATCCCTCAAACACTGGAATGCTTCCCCTAGGCTTATTTCTAGTGAGGTGGTTTTATCCCTTTCTCCCTTCAAGTCTAATTCAGATCTCTTTCAATGAGCCCTGCTAACTCCAGTGCAAAGATCCTTTTCCCCCTTTAAGACTCTCTGTTGCCAGCAGGCCTGCTGTTGTGTAAACTGACCTATGGTCAAACGCCCCCAAATTCTGCCTGTGACACCAGTCTCAGAGCCAGGTATTGATCTCCTGAGTATTCCTGTTTCTTCCTTTATCATTCCTTTCAGCTGAAAGGGTAGAGAACACTGCTTGTATTCCTGATCTCAAGGACCTGAAGTCTTTATTGATTGTCCTCAGACTTCTTGTAAGAACTTTATCACTGCCTACCTGAAAAAAAAAACAATAATGGGTAATAATCTGAGGGCTGTATCAGAGTACAAAGATTTTTCTTCACATCTATAAGAATGGGAGGTTGTTAAAGATGTAAACTCCCAGCTAGGAGGCAGAGTTCCTTAAGAAATGCATATCAAGCCTTCTGTTCCCTTTAGGAGAGTCTTCTGTGACAATGGTCCATCTTTTTATCTTTACAGAAGCAGTTTCTATATGGGGTGAACATAACTGCCTATCTAGGTGAATCATCTTCTGGTCATTGTTTGGTTCTACTTGCAGAGAATCATAGAATCATAGAATAGTTAGGGTTGGAAAGGACCTTAAGATCATCTAGTTCCAGACCCCTCCCATGGGCAGGGACACCTCCCACTAAACCATGCCACCCAAGGCTATGTCCATCCCAGCCTTGAACACTGCCAGTGATGGAGCATTCACAGCTTCCTATTTATTGTGCAAGGGCACCTGGGAAGGTGGGGTATTCACAGAGGAGACACGCGTGGTGCTCTGGAGCTTGTCACCATTCCACCTTATCCTCCAATTCACCTTGGCAACTGACCACACACCCCAATATTATTTAACATACTATCAGGCAAAACTGACTGGAAGGGGGGGGGGGAATTTTGTTGCTGTCTTCACGCTCAGCTAAAATTACAGATGCATTTTCCTTTCTGATCTTGCTAGAGGAACATCTACCCTTCTGGTTGTGAAGGCTCAAGAAGTTTTGTGCAGCCTAACTTTACAGTGTGAATACTTACACTCCCTGCTCCTAAATGTGCAAAGCCTTTTCTCCTGAGAGTATTGCCAGCATTACATGGAGTTTAAACAAAAGTGTATCAGTTCTGATAATATTTCTCACTGGGGACTATAACATTACAGTACAAGTAATGCAGCATGTTTATCTGAAGGGCTGAGAACAGCTGATGGGATTTTATTTGGTCTGAATAGGATGTTAAGAGGTAGTTAGCAAATGAAACTACCTATGGATATTTGCTTTCTCTTTTATGGACTGTGATTAGGAAATGTTGTTTATTTTGGGTTTTAATTTTTATTTACAAACCCTAGCATGCAGGGTTATTATAACCCTAGCAAACTTCAGGCAGAAGTTTGTGTATTTTAGACATTTGCAGTAGGAGAAGATCTTAATGTAGATTTGAAACTAGAGAAGATATTATTAATTTTGGATTTCTGTCCAGGTATGCTGCTGTGCGTAGCTCTAGTCTATGTCTTCTGTTTGAGAAGTAACAAGTTCTAAGCCTGCAATTTCCGGCTTGTAATGATGGCCCCTGTATCTTTGCTGATGTGATGTAAGGAAAAACATTTTCACCGTGAGTATGGTTCAATGCTGGCAAAGCACAAAGAGGCAGCAAACTCTCCATCATTGGAGAGTTTCTAAATTAGGTAAGTTTTGAGCAGGCTGATACAAATTTGAAGCTGCAGCCTAAGAAATTTGCCTAGGTGACCTTTAGAAGTCCTTCCTCATCTTAATTCCCACAGTAGTACTAAGCGATTTTATTGTATAACCTCTGCTTCTTGCTTAGGCCTCTCCCTTGACTGTGTTGTGACCTGCCCTGTAAGGTGTGCTCTTACAGGAAGAAAAGGTGCAATTCTGATTATTTGCTTCCTTTGAAAAAGCTTAATTTGAATCAAACCACTGTGATGCATTGAGTGATTGTGTGGTTACTGTGACCACCAAGGAGAGAGGTACCAGACAATGGCATCTACCTCTGTGTCTGCAGTGGACGGTAGTCACCTAGAGCTGATAACAGGTGAAAGAGAGCCTAAAGATACTTCTAGACCACAATTTAGACAGCTTTTGCATGCTTTCAGTGGGCAGTTGTAAGGCAACCTGATGTTTGAACAAGTGAGGGCAGAAGCAGTGCAGGTTTTAAACTGAAGTATAGTCTAATACAGTTCTTTGCTGCTGGAAGAGAGGAAACTGGCTCTGTGAACCCATTTTTGACTTTCTAGTGGAGGATGCTACCGGATGACAAAGCACCCCTGCCATGTGCAATGCCCTTCTTTAAGCGAGGCAGCACAATGGAGTTCAAACTGAAGCATCTAAAGAACTGAAATGGGGAAAAAATATCAAAGCTGTACTTCGCCCGGGAGCCGGGGTTCCCGTACCGGCTGTGCCACCCCGAGGCCAGGCCAGGCACTGCGCTCTACCGATCTGCTGCGGGGCTCACCAGCCGTCTTTTTCATTCTCTTTTCTCCCTAAGCCGTCCGTGCCCCTGTTTAATCACTTCAAAGGCCTCCTGGGACTGCTCTACCCCGGCTGCTGCTTATCTTCAGGTTTCTGAGGGATCAGCTGTGTATTAGAAGTGCTCCGTGTTGAAGTGCTTTTTTATCCCTGTGGTTCACTGCACCTGGCTGAGCTTGCAAACAAATCTCCTTAGTTCCAGCACTATGGCTTACTGTAGGTACTGAAGAGATACATTTACTCCACAAATTCTAGCTGAACTTCAGAATTTGCCAATGGTAGGTTTACTTTCATTGTTTTCTTTTTCCATGCAGAGGTGATTTTTTTCCCCTATTTTCCATGAATTTGCATGTTTGCATGGTTTTGTTTTGTTTTCAACTTTTTCAAATCCCACTTGGACAATTTTAAAATAAAGTGGGTTTTGTTCTTCTTTTATTGTTCCCCCCCCCCCCAATGAATCCATTAGGTGAAAAAATAAGCTGAGTACCACATAAAAATTAAATTACCAAGTGTTATCTGTGTGCTTCAGGAATCATTCCTGTAACTTTGAAATCAATGTCTGTCTGTCTCTGTGTGTAGGGATTTTATCAGGTCTTCCCAAAGCCTTAGGTCTTTTCAGGTTGAGAAACTTAACTCCCAGTCATTCCTTGTAAGTACTTTTTGAAAATGATCATGAAATTTATGTAATTAATCAGAAAAAAAACTTCTGCCTTCCAAATAGTTGAGTTCTATCTCCTTCACCCCTGTTTCTGCCTATATTCACCCACTGAGTAAAGCCAGGGACATGCAGTGAAATAGATGGGTAGAGATTCAGCCCCATATATGTCTCCCTAGCTTTCAAAAACATCAGAGCAAGAATTTATGCAGACTCACAGCAAGCTTAAAATGTGGCCATCCAGCAGGAAAACACTCTGCTGGATTTCTTAAATACAGATCAAAATGCAGGCTCTGTGTGTTGCTTTTCATGCTTACTGGCCACTTGTCTGATCACTACATCTGCATTTCATTAAGGAACACATACACAAACACCCCATTACACACATCAGGAACAATATGAGCACTGGGATCAACCAAATCTTATTTAGAATAATAGAATCATAGGATAGTTAGGGTTGGAAACGACCTCAAGATCATCTAGTTCCAACCCCCCTACCAGGGGCAGGGACACCTCACTCTAAAGCATGTCACCCAAGGCTATGTCCAACCTGGCCTTGAACACTGCCAATGATGGAGCATTCACAACTTCCCTGGGCAACC
>JASSUY010031768.1:0-18565 GCA_032466535.1 Forpus xanthops | reverse complement strand
CCCATTTCCCCGGGACTGGGGAAGAAAGAGGGGGGGGGGTGCACAGAACTGTTTGAGGGGGGCCTCAAACCACGACATGCTGTCATCAAGAACTCTCTCAATTTTTCTTAAGTTCCAGGGCTTCGCTTAATAAAACCTGTTTTGGCAGCTATAGCAAGTCACTAGAAAAAATGCACTGCTACTTAAGTGTTCACAAATAATTTGCAAGGTTATCTTCAGTTTTAATATAGGTTATAATGGCCTCCTACTGATACTTTCAGGAATAGGGCAATGTGTACATGCAACTGCCTTCCATTTTAGTGAAGTAGGACTTTTTTGTTTGGAAAACTGCTTTTGAACATTTCCATACCTTGAAGTCCTGTCCATCACCTGAACTCTTTTTTCTAGCTTCCTGTCGCGCATGCTGCAGCAGTGTCTGCCCAATCACCTGCACCATGTGCTGCTGAAGAAATTGAAGAGCTTCTTGGATTTCTGTGACTAGCTGCTGGTGAAATTCTAAATGGGTTTGTTGTGTTTCTTCCTCAAGCTTCTCGTCCTCTTCCAGAATGTGGGACTCCTGGTAATCAGACAAGATAGCACTGCTATTCAAATTTGTTGATAACTTTAGTCACATTCACTTCAAAATAAAGTCCTACATCAATCCAGAATGCTACTGTTTTAATACTTCAAATAATCGCATTTACAGCAGTTTATCTACAGTAATTTAAGACATTTGTCTCTGCAATGAAACTATTGTGCCTGTACCAATATGTGCAGTTACAGCTGCATCCTATCCCGTTAGTGATTTCCAAGTGATGCATTCCCATCTTTGTAAACTCTACTGCTGAATTTGGTCCTATTTCGATTGAAAATATGAACAACCTATGTCAAATATCCCAAGTCCAGTAAGGAAGCCTCAATAAAATGCACAGGAATAAGGCAACTATACAATTATGCACCTGGAATATTTGTACAGTTTGTGCATCCCAGCTGAAAAAGAGTTGGTCTACAGCTGTTGTGAAAGGTCATGAATGTGTTTATTAGCACTTGGAAACCATATGCACTCTTGGCATCTACAGCATCCTGTGGTGATAAGTTCTACAGCTTAACCACACATACTTAATTTTGAACCTGCCATCTAATAGTTTTGCTCAGTGCTTTCTTCTTTTATTAGTGACAAGAAATCAGAAAGTGAAAAATTCTGCCCTATTCATATATTTTATGCCGGTTTTAAAACCCATGATATTCCAGAAGATACCTCTTTTTTAGGCTGAAGAGTTCCAGTCTCTTGAGATCTCTGGACCATGCTTGCCACCATTTACTACACTTCCTTTTAAATCCATTTTCCCTCTGACTTCTCCTTAGCACACAACAGTATATGCTTCCCAGCTTGATCTGTTCTGTTTTCCTTACCTGCATTAATCTTCCACAGATTGCCTTCTATTGGATTGCTGATGTCCCTCTTACATTAGTATTCTCATTTAAGTACTGCTGGTTCCCCCTTGGGAATAAGAAATGCAAGTAGAAGAACTTGCTCCACCCACTTTCATCTGAGGAAATAACAAGGTCCCTACTAATGCTGAGTTACTCTGATATGTCTTTATTTATAGCTCAGATACATGTTTCTGCTGAGATTTGTTTTTTTAGAGAGTTGGAATGCATTGAACCATTTCTCTTTTAAAAGACCCAATGTCGTGTTACTATGTACAAGCTAGTAATCTTTAGTGTTGTTTTATGTTTTAAATGAAACCAACAGACTGATATGACACTGTCTACCAGACTAAAATGGGCACAAGCTAAAATTTAGTTCAGACAATATGGTTTATCTAAATTCTGGCTGAGTGTCTGTAAATTAACGTCTTCCTTAACTCCTTACACAATGGTTCTAGTTTTGGAGGCTGCTCATAACAGGCTTTTTCTCTCTGACTTTTCACAATTCCACACGTATGCCCTACTTCTTTGGCAGCAACGATCTTCCAGGTCTATTTTTAGATGCTCCTTGTGAGGTGGGTTTTAAACAGCCTTGGAAAGAGGCTGTAATGGAGAGAGGCCAAAGGAACAGTAATACCTGGGGACTTTTAATTTCTGTTAGGGAACACAGTGATTGCATCAATTAACATCCCTGTGGGAGCTAAGTAAGCTTAAGCTTAAGCACTTAACAAGAGGAATGCAATCATATGCATTTATATTTTGTTATTTTCTACTGTATTTCAATTGAAGGCTAATGAGATTTTGAGATTTTCACTTAACAGCAACTACTTCAATGTAAATACCAAATATGAAAATGGCAGCAGATAGAATTTCCTTATTCCTTTGCCAAGTGGAGAACTAGGGTTTATATTACACAGATCAGAACTAGTCAGCACAGAATATTATCTCTCAGCTAATTACACAGTGAAGTATGGAGCACGAAGTTGCAAGGTGCTGGATGAGTTCAACCCCTGTGTACAGCAGCAGCGGTCTGGACAGGGGCTATCACGGACACCTGCTAGGAAGGTCTTCTGAGGCTGAAATCTGAAATTTGGTTGTTTAAGTAAATCTGCAATGCAGTAAGTAACTAATAACAATTAAAGGATTAACCCTAAAACCCAGTCACAAGCATATCTAAAAGCATCCCATGGAATACCTGAGATTTTGAGACCTGTGAAGTCTCAAAATCCCTTAAAGTTACTCCCACCTTCTTGACATGCAGGAGCCAGATTATTTTGAAGGATGTCAGGGAACGGGTGCTGAGCAACTCATGGACAGAGGAGAAGAAAAACAAAACCAAAAAATTATGACAGTATAGAAATACTTGCTAGGTCCAGTGGAGGGAAGAATTTCTTCTGATGCTCAAGGAAGAACTTGTCAATTGTGTATTATGATCCCTAGCAGAGTAAGTACGAGCTTATCTTACCCTGAAGCAGTAACTTGTATAGAAGTCCTTTATACACATTGGCATGCCTTTTTTCACTATATTTTCATATAAAATAAATAGCTAAGTAAGCTTACCAAGATAACACATACCACACAGTTAGTCAGTAGATGAAACTATTAGGGAATTTAAAATGTCTGTCTAAATTAAACCAGGCACACTCGGGGACCTTCTATGCCAGTAGTTGGTACATTTTTGATAGCGAGTATTTTCTTATATATATATTTTAATATATTTAAAATACATATATTTATATATGTTTATTCTTTTATATGTTATATATTTTAAAGATAGAATATATATGCCAGGCATCATAGCATAGGAGAAGCTCAGATGAAAAACACTCTGACACTGTGCCTACCAGTGCCTTCTGTAACTGCCACTGGTCCTCATCTTGGCAGGGGGAGGATCCCTTCTGAAGGATATGTTGCTGTCTTAGCTCCTGAAGCAAACTCTTCTTTCTGGACAGCCTCATGCGGGCCAGGGCTGCCATTCCAACTCTTCGGAGGGTTAGCCTTCTGAGTACTGAACACAGCAGAAGTCGGTGCTTTTGCAGTATATAGTTAACAGAACTGTAAAAAGGAACATTAAAAATCAATCAGCTATGCTGCATGTGATTTGGCACACCTGTGTTGAGCAAAGTCACTGCTTAAATATCACAGGGATTACTAATCACCCTGCGTAAGGTCTTCTCATACAAACCAGGCCTTGGAAAGCTGATCGGGTGTAAAGAATGGGTATTGCTGTGATAGACCTCTAGCCCTGTCATACTGAAGTTAAAAAAGAAAGAAAATAGATAAATAATTATCTATAATTACATAATGAAAGTTTTTTTAGTAAGATAATTGACATAAGATGAAAAGGGAATGTAATCAGAATTACAGAAAAGTTATGTCAAGAAAACAAGGCTCAGCATTATCTTGGATCAACAAGCAGGCGCACTCTGAGGAGACATCTAAGAAGCTAATATTAGCTGGCAGGGCAGACATGGTTGAAGTAAGCTTGTGGTGAATTCTAACCAGGAGAGCAAATTTTGAGGTTGACCCTGGACCAGGTAACTGAAATCTCTGTGTCAATGTCATTTGGGATGACACTGTACCTGATCTAACTTGCATGTATGTGTAAATTATAAGGCATCGTGAGTTCTCTAGATACATGTTGGGAAACACAGAAGTCAGAGTATGTGTAAATGTAAGGTTTAACTGAAAAGTAGATCCAAAATAAAGGAATGTAATGGCACTAATACCAATATTCCAAATCGACAAGTCTTTAAATTATTTGATCTTTGATAATGTGAAGACCATGGTAAATTAAGATATTTGATCTTAATCAAAGCAAGGGAGATAACACAGAATTCTGTTTTCTTGAGAAATACTTCTAATCAAAGAGATGTTTAGCTGTACAAAGATGAGATAAAACTAACGGTTTCCTTGCTGAATACAAATAGCAAGAGAGGAGTTATTATCGTGCAAAGTGATGGTGAGTGATACTGTAGTAGCAGAAAGTAAAGGCAGAGCTGAATGGTACTGGATTGAACATTCTATCTTTAAGAACATTCAACCCCAATGTGAAATACAGAGTGCAAAGAGAGGCCGGTTCAAGATGAGAAATCACTCATCCACGAGGAGATACAGAGAAAGCACGCCACTTCACTTTACAAATCACAGAATACTATTTTTTCTACTTACCAGTTGTATCTGCATCTGTTTTTTAATTTGTTTTTCATATTCAGACAAAAAAACTACAGTAATTGCCTATCTGCCTGAAGATGCCCACAATCCCGCACCACTACTCCATGCAGTAGTGGAGTTTTACCCCATTGCTTACTGATGAAACCACGCTTACTCATCACTGAGGCATCCTAGTCTGCTTGTGACACCTTGAATAATCTTCTCTTGTTTCTCAGACAGATGCTTCTGCATCACAGCGGACAGAGCATATTCCTTCATCCAGAGCTAAAAGCAGGGGAGAAAAGTAAAACTATAAGACACTCTTGATTTGAGTCTAGTCACATTAAGTGACAGAGGATCATTACATGTTATTTTGCTAAGAACATCCACCCTCCTTTTTCAAGAAACAAACTCATGCTGAATGAAAATATTTCTACTGAGGAATACTGTTTTCTCAATGATCATAGTCTTAAACACAGCTTACTGAAAAGAAATGGAGGCTTTGCACTGGTTTGGATTAACCCTGAGCTGTGTCTCCTACAGATTTTACAGTTGAAACAGTAGAGGAACAAGAGAAAAAGAACAATATGGCAAAAAATATTGCATCAACTCATCCTTATCAGCAGGTTGCAGTGGATTTTTTTTCCCTAGTAGAGAATGCAGTTTTTATTTTCACTGAACAAAATAAAGGTATCATCTGCCATCAAACTTTTGTGTAGAGTATACAGTGCTAGTAGAGAGAGATGGACATTGCATTATTAGGTTTATGGACTGCAAGTTTACAGCTCCTTCAGGGTGATATTTAGATCAAGAAATTTAACCTTTAAATATTTTGATGGATTTCCTATTGGACTGTAAACTTTTAGAGATATGGACTTATGATTTTCTTTAGTGTATTGCTCGAATTCAAGGAATAATAAGCCAAAAAATGAAATGGTTCTTAAGGAACAAACTCTTATTACTGTTAGATGAAGAGTGTATTTTAGGCTACACTGCCAGCTGGATAAATGCAGGTTGCCTGCAGATGTATGCAAACCCCTAAATTAAATATAACACTCAGACTCCCTGACACCTTCAATTTATGTTCTAGCCTCATTCAGAACGCAAGGGAATAAATTTTATACTATTGCAGACAGCAAGGTTTCACTAAATCAGTATGTGCAACAAAGAATTAGATGTGTACGATTGTTAGTGCTAAAAATTAGGAGTGGTACTGGGCCTTTTTACTGGATCTGATGGTCTTTTCTTTGGCAAGCAGTGACTGTGCAGGAGGGAGTCTTTATCCGTGAGCACAGAATGAACTCCCGTGGGAACTGCAGACCATCAGAAACCACATCATCTTTGGCTTTAAAATAAAAACATACTTCTTTCTTGGATAGCGCCTTCTCTGTAGTATACACAGCAATGCATCTAATTTATCCCCCTCTATGAAGAAAACCTTACCAGCACACATGCTCCTCAGCAGGATGCCTGAGAAGGATAGATATGCAGTCAACACCAGGTGACAGATGGGAAGAGTGCTGCTGAGCATGAGAAGCACAGCCCAAAATCTGCACAGTGCAGGGAGCCCATCAGGCTGCTCTTGGAAAGAGCTCCAAGATATATCTGTGTAGCCAGACCTCACCTGACAAGAGTGTAGGTGATCCTTAAAATCACAGAGCACAGCCGAGCACAGTGCCTTCTCTGACTGCATGCTTCAAGTGTCAAATTAAGGTCTATCAGGTTTCCAGGTATCATAATAACAGGTGGCAAATACTTGCCTGAAGTAATATTAACTGTATCAGTATTTTCCTTAGCAGCTCTGTGGATATAGCTTCCTAGTTTTTCATGCCTCACTGCATATGCTTTGTAGATCTTTGTAGATCTGCCACACTATATATTTTAATGTCTCTTCCAGTAGTTAAAAGAAGGGCAGAAAACGACCTTTTACTTTCTAGAAGTATCTTTGTTTTCAATGAGACTGGCTGTGGCTCAAATGTGGTTTCCTGTATTTTTTTGAAGCCTGGTTATTCACTGAAGTTGCTCTTGAAGGGCCTGTCTGCACACTGTCAAACAGCATGAGGGTATAGATCACAGAGACACAGAATACAGGAGATGATTTCTCAATTACAATTAGAACGGTAAATGTTATAATATAGCAGCCAAGAACCCAAAATTTAGCATCTCTGCTGCTCTCAGTATATCCTATCCACAAAGGCACTCAGAGTGACAACTAAGACAGGGACTGTAGTCGTTGTTTACTCCTTTTTTATGAAGAAATACCCTAGTTCTCTGGTGGTAATCATAGTTTCTTTTAAAGGAAAAGAATAAGTCACCTTTTCCACTGAGTGCATCAAGGCTAAGCTGTATGCAGAATTTATAAAAGGTCTCTTCACCTCCCTGAGACCAATGGAAAGCTGAGAAAACAGCAGAAAATCCTCCCAGTACACAGCTATTAATCTAAACAGTAGAAGTACATCAGCTGTATAAATGATAAGAGAACAAAGAGGAAGAGAGGTGGGTTATTACGATGGGATGATAAATAAGGAAGACTGAGATTTGGACCAAATACCAAACCAGTGTTTTGCCTCAACAAGGCCATTAGGAAAATGATCAAGAAGGGAAGGATCAGCTGGAAATAAACAGAATATTGTTTGCTTTATTCAGCAGCTCACTTGGATGGGCTGGAGGACCGGGTTTTTTCCACCTCTGAAATACTAGAGCTCTCATATATATAGGCACAAAAGCAACAGTAAAAATCTAGGAATCTTAATTTAAGGCAGCTGGTGTATGGTTGAAAACCAGCAAAACGGAGACCACTATTTCATCAAGCCAGGTGGAAAGGTCAGACTTTGTCCTGTACTCCCTGTACTAATGCTGGGTCAAGACACCAGATGCTTCTCCAAGCTTTCTAGTTTTTGAGAATGGCCTTTCTTTGCTCAGAGACAGGTTATATGCAATGGAGAAAATCACGTTGCACAGACTCAGTGTCTGGAACAGAGCTCAGGCTGTTTCCTGCACCAAACCAGTAAAACCAGTAACAAATGCATGGTAAATGGGGAAGAGGAGTGGTGTGGAAATGGACAGAAGTCTTCTCACCTCGTTTTTTTTCTTTAAGTTTCTCAGCACTTTTTTTTTCCTGACAAGTCCATTACAAGACCTTCTGGAGCAGTGAACTATGAACTACATGAACTATTACTCTCTGTCAATAAAGATGAGAAATATGCCTTTTATAGGTAATGAAACCCATAAAGTATTTTGAGACAGACTTCAAATGCAAGAGCAAACTAAATCCAAGTAAGATCACTCTTTTTCTGCAGCTCTGTTTTGACATTTTTAAAAGATTATTCAGGAAATCGAAGGAAAGCAATTTCTGCCTAACAGCCTGTAGATGGGGTGTGATGCATGCCGAATACCAAGCAAGTACATCAGCCTAGTGGAGCAGTGTACTCCCAGTAACCACTGCCCAGGCAGAAGAGATGTCTACGGAAATCATGAGGTAAGGACTATGTGGAAAAATGCTCAAAACTTATTTTCATTAGTCTTTTCTTCCCATTTGCCTCACTTGCATACTTAAGAGTATAGAATCATAGAATAGTTAGGGTTGGAAAGGACCTTAAGACCATCTAGTTCCAACCAACCCCCCTGCCATGGGCAAGGACACCTCACACTAAACCATGTCACCCAAGACTATGTCCAACCCAGCCTCGAGCACCACCAGCAATGGAGCTTTCAAAACTTCCCTGGGCAACGCATTCCAGTGCCTCACCACCCTCACAGTAAAGGATTTCTTCCTCAGATCCAACCTAAACTTCCCCTGTTTGAGTTTGAACCCATTACCCCTTGTCCTCTCACTACAGTCTCTAATGAAGAGTCCCTCCCCAGCATCCTTATGAGTCCCCTTCAGATATTGGAATGCTGCTATGAGGTTTCTACACAGCCTTCTCTTCTCCAGGCTGAGCAGCGCCAACTTTCTCATCCTGTCTTCACAGGAGAGGTGCTCCAGTCCCCTGATCATCCTCATGGCCCTCCTCTGCACTTGTTCCAACAGTTCCATGTCCTTTTTATGTTGAGGACACCAGAATTGTACACAATATTCCAAGTGAGGTCTCATGAGAGCAGAGCAGAGGGGCAGGATCACGCTCCTTTTGATGCAGCCCAGGATACAGTTGGCTTTCTGGGCTGCAAGCACACACTGCCACCTCATGTTCATTTTTTCATCGACCAACACCCTCAAGTCCCCCAAGCAACCCCACAGGACTGCTCTGAATTTCTTCTCTGTCCAACCTGTAGCTTTGCCTGGGATTGCTCCGACCCAGGTGTAGGACCTTGCACTTGGCATGGTTAAACTTCATCAGGTTGGCATCAGCCCACCTTACAAGTGAATCAGGGCCCCTCTGGATGGCATTCCATCTCTCCAGCCTGTCACCTGAACCACAGAGCTTGGTGTCATCAGCAAACTTGCTGAGAGCGCACTCAATCCCACCATCCATTGTCACTGACAAAGATGTTGAACAAGACTGATCCCAACACTGATCCCTGAGGCACATCACTCGTTACTGATCTTCAGCTGGACATTGAGCCATTGACCACAACTCTTTGCATTCGGCCATCCAGCCAGTTCTTTATCCACCGAGTGGTCCACCTATCAAATTGATGTCTCTCCACCTGAGAGACAAGGATATCATGTGAGACAGTGTCAAATGCTTTGCACAAATGCAGGTAGATGACATCAACCACCCTACTCCTGTCTATCAGCTCTGTAGCCCCACCATAGAAGGCCACCAGACTGGTCAGGCAGGATTTCCCCTTATTGAAGCCATGCTGGCTGTCACCAAGCACTTTGTTGTTTTTCATGTGCCTCAGCATGCCTTCCAGAAGAATCTGCTCCAAGATTTTGCCAGGCACGTATAAGGCAAATTCAAATATGAAACTATTTTTTTTTCTTTTCAACTGTGAAACAGATTCTTTACCCCCAAAGGACATCATATTCCAGGTATATATAGATGCTAAGAAAGATTATCCAAAAAAAAAAAAAAAGCCACTTTGAAAAGCACATGTAAATACTCTCGTGAAAAGTTCTGGTGTTAAGACTTCGCAAGTCTGTAAAGCAGGTGAGTATGTAATTCTTAGTATAGTACATTTACTAAGAGGGAAATGAAAGACCTATCTCCTGCTGGAAAATGCCTGATAAATTAAAAGGGCTGTCAATTTAAATGCTGATTTATGGATCTGCACATTCAGCACTGTAACATCTATGGGATCTCCTAAATGTCACAAGTGTCTGATGTCTCTTCTTAAGGTGGAAATTAAATGCTCTTTCTGTGTCAACTTTTTTAATGTTCATGCTGCTGTGTTTATATTATGAAAAGGCCAAGAATTGCTCTTTGCTCTTGAACGTATTATAATGACTTGTATGATTTCAGGCTCTTATACAGGAAAATCTGCCAGCCAAACTTTGGTGGAACAGCTATTCCCTTCCATGCTCTCTCTGGAGATATAGCAGGTTTTTTTTCCAGTTTAGCTCAAATCACTTACAAGAAGCCATAAGCGCCAAGTTAAAAAAGCTACTTAATCACCTGCAAAGAGTATTGTCTTGAGGAATTACACATTTCCCCACTAAGAGAAACACTTGTCTCTTCTAGGAATTTATCACACAGAATCACATCCTTAGGACAGCTCTGTCTGCTGCTCAGGAAATTATTATATTGAGTAAGGTCCAACTGCAGGGCTGGTGACCCAGAGACCAATGTGATTGCCCTGTCACTGCTAAGTAAATGCGTCTATACCTCAGCAATTACTGTTAATGGTGCTAGCAAACCCTTTATTTTAATTCATTTTTTCAGCTAGGAAGATATGTGCTGTATATTATGAATGCTACAGCACACTGACAGTGATGGAAAGTCAACTTACTAATTTAAATACCACACACTTGGGCATGACTGGAACATCTGAATTCATACTACAATGAATCCATCATACAGCATTGCCCAAAGAGCAACAGATGAACCAATCCTTTTAACCCCTTGAAACAAAAAAAAAAAAAACCAGGGTGTGGTTTCTCCACTCAGTGCTGTGCCCAATGAGAGTAAAACAGGAATGCATCAAGAGCATTTTTGGAACAAAACTTTTGACTTGAGATTTCCCCTTCTGTGAACAGTATCTTAGCCATTAAACTGCATCCTCTCTGGCCCTCAACAATGGCTGACGCTCAATGGGACAGAGGAAGGACTAGAGCAGACATGCCCTAACATTCACTCTGACTTCTGAGAACAATTGTAAATTGCACACTAGAACTTCCTCCTTCTTTGACTGTGGTTTTTAATGACAGCAGATACCACTATGATGCTTTGGGCTCCATGTGCTATGACACATTCTTATAGCTCACGTACCAGACCTGGCTGCTCAGATCATTCACATACAAGGACAGGCAATTTGTGAATCTTGAGTGAATCTGAAAATGAAGAGCAACCTAGAGGTTTAAGCTCAACAACTCAGGTATTGAATCTAATCCCTGATTTTTATCAGGGGCAAAAAAAGAAGTTGAGGTCAGACATTGCTTCCTTAATTACTGAAGGTATTTAAACACTAAATGCCATCCAGCACTCCCAGAAAACACAAGTGCCTGCCCTTAAGTGAAAGCATGTGAGCAGATTCAGTGGCATCAGCAGCTGGTCCTAAGCATTGTTTAGTTTAGTTTGCTGGATATCTCTGTGACACAGAAACAGAAGAGGCAAGCAGAACTGCTTTTTAAAACATTTGAAATAACAGGTGAATTACAATAAAGCAAACATAAAATATTCAGGGATGTGCATGTTGCCCGACTCCAGATTAAGAAAAATAGAGAAGAAAGGGAAATAGCTACGAATTTCAAATGAGTAATTTGCTTTTGTATTCCCAAGGGTTTTCTAAAACCCCCAGTAAGCAAACCACTCTACCAGAGTTAGTGAGAAGCCCGGTTTCCTGAAAACACCTTACATCAGTCTGTAATATTCAGGGACACAATTAGTACCTTAGTTACCATGTACTGGATTGTCCAGGCACAGCTAAGAATGAGGGTAGGGAAAAGTATCACTTTGCCTGTGTTAAAGAACTCTGCCAACATTTTATTTAAGAAGCTCCAATCACTCCATACATTGCATCAAGACACTTAACATTTAAGAAGGGTTACACCTTTATATCGAGAAGGTCTCTCTTTGATTAAGCTGTGTTAGTCTTCAAAGTAGCATTAATAGAGACTTAGCACTGCATGAATAAATTGAAAGTATACTTGATTTCCAGCCTAATGCTGAAGACACCTGCCTCCGTGTTTATCACGCACTAGAATTTGCTGTTGATGCGTGTACTATTAGAATAGAATAGAATAGCAGTTGCTTTTGTTGCTTTTCTCCTTCAGTGTCAATGAATGCTGGGCACAAACAGAGCAGGAAAGGTAGATACGTGTTTCCTCACCTTCTCAGAGTAAGGAATAAATTTTATATAAAGTATGTATGATATATTTTCAATTAGTGCAGTATTAATACTGCATAAAAATTACTAAGATATAATTATTATTGTATAGTTTCCTTTCCTCTAAACTGTGCTTATATGTACCCTCTCCAAATAGACCAGATGAAGTTTTGAGCTGTTTCTGGAGATGCTGAAGAGTTGAGAACATCATACAGCATCCTTGACAAAAAATGTTTATGCACTGACAAAGCCATCAAACACTGTGGACATATGTACAGTAATTACTTTCTGACTCCTCTATGCAAGTCTACATACAGCATATTAACGTTCACTCCATACTGTACGTTAAACTGCCCATCCCAAGTCTGGACCTGAGCTATATATTTATACAAAAGATGTTATCTCACAGATAAATATCTCGGTATTTTTTCTGTATCCCAGTTTTTAGCCCTGGGGTCCCAGAACATAGTACAGAGGTCTTACTTGTTTTTCTTGCAGTAGCTGATCTTGGAAAAGCTTCCAGCGTCTCTGGCAGTAGGTCTCCCATTTCTCCAGCTGAGGGACCACATTCTCCTGCCATTCCTCTTTCAGAAGCTCACATTCTCTTACAGAGAGGCCAGTCACAAGAGGCAGGGTCTGAAGAAACAGCTCCGTCACCAACTCCACTAAAGCATGGGAAGCTTTAGAGTACAGCTCCTAACAGAGAGACAAAAAGGAGCAGAGAGAGAGAGGTGACAAAGTGAACCCCTGGCCCTTTGGGGCTGCTTCACTGCATGTCTCAAAGATGGTAGTAGGGGAACCACATCTAGTGAAGACAGTGGGGCAGTGACCAACCCTTAGAGCTAAAATCCAAAGCCAGTAATGCTTGAGTAAAAAAGAACCAGTTTTCTAGATGAACCAAAGGTTTTGGTTCAAGGCACACAAGGTCATTTAAAATGCAGTAGGGACATGAGTATATGAGACCTTGAATCTTAACTGCTGCTCACATGCAGCTACACTGCAAGAAACATTTTACTGGCTATGGCAACGTGTTACACTTATTCTGAAAGTTGCTGTGGAAACAATCCAGTGTAGCACAACACTTTTTCAAAGGTGCAGACATGAAATGAATGAAGAAAGAAGGCAGAGTAAAAACAGATAGCATGGCTTTTAGTTAGGCAAAACTGACATTAGTAATGCTAACAGTTGGTGCTCCAAAATATGACACTCTTCAATGCCTGAAGGACAAAATTATTCAAATTCCTTCTGATGCAGAAGAGATTCCAGCCTAGAAAAACAAGCATCCTCTGGTGGTTTTATTAAAACTAGTCTCATATGAGCAGTTTTCAATTGCTGAGGCTGTTTCGCTCACAAGAACAGTGTGGGTGATTTAGTCAGATGTCATCCAAGCTAAGAAGTCTGTTCAAAACACGTAATTTCACTGTCAAATACACAGTGACGATATCAGTTGTGTTTGCAAACTTGCTACAATTTGATAGAATCCCTGAGGAGAAGGAGGGAGGGCAGACAGCTTTCCCCAGGGGAAGAAAGAAAACAAAAACCTCATTGGAAAGGTCACATGGACACTGCAGTACACCAGCAGTATGAAGAGCTATTTCTGTATGAGCTCCACACGATCTTATCAGTCCAAAAAGCTTTACTGCCTACTCGATTTTCTTTTCATTGGAAATCAGTGTTAAACCTCCTGAAATTGCTTATATTTCTTTCTTTTCCTTAAAATACAGCATTCCTGTTGCAAGAACAAGTCAAGGCTTCTAGCTGCTGCCTTCTTTTAAATACAGATTTAATTCCAATCTCACTAGTAATCAAAATCTAGAACCTCTCAGAGAGATATTTATCTGGATGTCAAAAACATCTGTCTGCAGCTCACAGACCTGAAAAGTTGTAGTGGACTTATTTTCTGGGGAGATACACTGGTATAATATGCTATCGTGTAAGAGCCCATTCCAACTGCTAGATGTTGTATCATAAAAAAGAAAATTAGATCAAGCCCTCTCTCTCCCCCCTGAAAAAATAAAGAAACCCCAAACAACAAAAGAAAAGAGGAGATTTAATTGTGAAGTCAAGAACTCAGAAATAAAGAATGACCAGATCTTAGGTTGCATGTGAAAACTAGTTTTGTGCCTCCATAATGATAAACGATACTGCTTCCACAGGACCTTTATCTATTTTGTGTTTAGATTTGTCTATAACCATTGAATGCTTACATTTTTAAAAAATCTTTATTTTGTATTTCTCATTTATTGTAAAATATCCAAACTGTGCACTGAATACGAAATTATTATTTTCCTACTAGGATCCCTTTAGGATGCTAATCACCATATTAATTAGCCATTTCACAAACAATAATTGCTTAATTGCTTCCTGCAGCAACTTCTTCTTATGGATAAAATCAGGGCACACTACTATCAGAAGTGTTCACTACACCTTCCAGATTGGGTGTTCTTGATTTTCTTCACTCTCTTCCCTGTTTAAATCACACAGGATTTTCAGAATCCAGCTTCCACTGGTTTTGTTTAATCTCAAAGTGTTTTGAATTCTTGTAAATTAGGCTACAGGTTTCTGAAACTGGGTACTAAGTATGAGAAATAGACAAAGACCTAACAGTCGGATACTTCATTTCCAGGAACACTTCTATTTCTAGCAATTGCTGGCAATCTGGACATGACAGTACCATTAGGGTAACGTTTTCTACACAGCTGCATCCTATGCTCAAGGATGGATCTCCCTTACTCCATTATCATTACAGGTACCAGCTACTGTTGCAACAAGAGGCAGGATTTTTACTATCTTTATATATCTATATATATTTATATAGATAAAATTTGTGCAGTTGTGGGCCTGGCTTAGCTTGCCAATACTCATGCAAACCTACTACTGCACTAAGTGCTTGAATTCTCCCTTCTGCTGCTCTGTATTTAAAAATTCACACCTCCAAATTCTGGGATTTAACACAAGATCAGGATCCTTGCTACAATAAAGACATGGAACTGCTGGAACAAGTCCAGAGGAAGGCCACGAGGATGATCAGGAGACTGGAGCACCTCTCCTATGAAGACAGGATGAGAAAGCTGGCGCTGCTCAGCCTGGAGAAGAGAAGGCTGTGTAGAGACCTCCTAGCAGCATTCTAGTGTCTGAAGGGGGCCTATAAGGATGCTGGGGAGGGACTCTTCATTAGAGACAGTAGTGATGGGACGAGGGGTAATGGGTTCAAACTTAAACAGGGGAAGTTTAGGTTGGATATGAGGAAGAATTTCTTTACTGTGAGGGTGGTGAGGCACTGGAATGGGTTGTGCAGGGAAGTTGTGATTTCTCCATCACTGGCAGTGTTCAAGGCCAGGCTGGACATAGCCTTGGGTGGCATGGTTTAGTGTGAGGTGTCCCTGCCCCTGGCAGGGGGGTTGGAACTAGATGATCTGAAGGTCCTTTCCAGCCCTAACTATTTTATGATTCTATGACATTGAGGTGCTGGAGTGGGTCCAGAAAAAGGCAAAGAAGCTGGTGAAGAGTCTGGAGCAAAAGTCTGATGAGGAACAGCTGGGGAAACTGCAGCTGTTTAGTGGAAAAGAGAAAGCTCATGGGAGACATTACTGCTTTCTACAGCTATCTAAAAGGAGGACAGAGCCAGGAGATGGCTGGTCATTTCTCCCAAGTAACAAGTGATAGAACATGAGGTAACGGCCTCACACTGCATCAGGGGAGGTTTAGACTGGATATTAGGAAAATTTCTTCACAGAGGATGATCAGGCATTGGAACAGGCTGCCCAAGCAGCGGTGGAGTCACCGTTCCTGGAAGTGTTCAAAAATTGTATAGATGAGGCCCTCAGTGATAGCTTTAGTGCTGGTCTTGGCAGTCCTGAGGTAATGGTTGGACTTGATGATGTTAAAGGTCTTTTCGAACTTTGTTGAGTCTATGATTCTGGGATCAAAGATCCTATGTTTCTAATCTCTGTATCCTATAAAACATTAAAAGAACAATCACTCTATCTCTGTAAACCATCTCTTCTCTGAGCTTTACTAGCCTTTCAGAACAAGGTAATTCCCCTGCATCTACTGGGTGTTCAGGCATATAAAAATTTGTCTTGGGTCTGAAATAGTTCAGAAGCAATCTAGAGGAGTCTGTGGCATTTCTATTGTTATCTTGAAAGATCTCAGGCAGGGTGTTAAGGAACTCTGTGCTTACACAGAGTTCCACTTATGGCAGCTAAATCACTTTGCAACATATTTTGCGGCAGAACTGATAGCATTTCCCTGGCATGCTGACAGCTCTGCGTTATTTACTAGTAAGCCTTTTGTACAGACCATAAAAATGGTATTTTCTTACTTGCCTTCATGTCATTTTGTCTAAAGACCAAGTGAATAGCTCTGCTTGCACTCCCTCCAGCTTCAAATTATACTGTATACCCACCTTTGACACTATTAGAGTGGAAAAATTCGCCAAGGAAAAATGTAACTAAGTCTTGTTCTCACAAAATTACTCACCTATATCGCCTCATTAATGTGATGGCCAAGTTATCTTTAGATCAAAGTTGTTTAACTATTTGTTAGCAAAATACTTCATGTCCCTCTGCTGAAACTGGTATATGAAAGGACAAAAAAGTGGGATTAAGATCTCAAGGGCAGTGTTTTATACCAGCAGTCCTATTAAAAATGAAAACAGGTGGAATACATGGAGGGAAAGCAGGACTTTGCAGTGTGTTCTCTACATCTGATAAATTTTGCAAACTGGCAGGGAATGCAACAGGAAACCTGGTCAGATGCTTTAAGTCCCTGGAATGGTGACTTTTAACATTTTCTCTTTATGCTCTGCTAGAAAGTCTCCTCTGTGCAGGACAAATACAGCACCTACTGGTCTCATCTGTGGTCCAGCATCACAAAATAAACCACTGTCAGTGATGACTACCAAAATGCTAACTCCTCAGCGTTCAAGGAACTACTGGCTGCTGGCTTCTTTAATGTGAACACATAATAATATGGACATAAGACGCCAAGCAGTTCTTGCACCCCAGACCCTAACATGACACCATGCTCTACCTAGAGGAACCACAGGTCCAGTATGATGGCCACACTGTTTAATCCAGCACTTAAAAAGAACAGAGCAGAATGGGCTTTTAAAATTTGGTAGAGGAAGTGGTAAACCTACATTTAGGAAAGACTGCAGATGTGACTGAATTCTACCTACGCAATTCAAGTTAACAACATAGTTCAAAACTACTTCTAGTCTCAGGAACATACTTGATCTGAAACAGCAATAAAGTCTGTCTGTGAACAGGGATGGTGCACTACTCATTATAAAGCTTATTTTCCACAGGTAAAGAAGAAAACGATTAAGAAACCCTACTGCTTCCAGGATGTTATTTTTGGACTTGAATCCTTACAAAATATTTCTTACAAGCTTCCTGATACGCCATCTCTTGGTTTTAGAACTTAACAGAATTTATTCAAATTGATTCCATTAATAGAATAGCTGATTGCAGTGCTGCATGAACCTGTTTGTAGTACCTGGCAGTGAATCTCAAAGCTTCTCAAAAAATCTCCAGAGGAATTCATCAAGCATAAAGAAATATGACAGGGTATATGCAGAAATAAAATGGGCTTAGATTAAAATGCTGAGTGCATTTGAATTTCAAACAAGGCTATTGATACATAATTTTGTCAAAAAACAGGGGAAATACATAGCTTATCTGATTTCGCTACAAAACCGAAGAACAAGATTGATGCTCTCCCCCAAACCCAAATGATTAAAATGTTCTTACATGCAGATGAGATTACAGTGAACAGTAAAACTGTGATAGCTATTTGTTAACTTGTGATACATTAGTATTTCATTAGAATATTTAATATTTCTGTTTAAAGCTACAGAACACTCTTGCCTGCACCTCCAGAAGCTCAATGGGCTAATACATTTGTTTAGGAAGTAAGAGATCCATCTCCCAACTCATATTGTATCTTATTATGAACAGAGATTCAATACTTGAATCATACAACCCATAAATACTCCAAATATTCTTGGATGCCACTGGAAGATACTTCATGTTATAAGCTCATATGAAATAAGACAAAGCTGATTGCATCTACTTCTTCCATGTGAAGAATTCTGGAATGTTAACTGGAAATGAAAACAGAAGACTACTTTTAAGTATCCCAGCACCAGTAAGACACAATGACACTGAAGTCATCCTTAGGACAAGCTAATCACAGAATCATAGAATAGTTAAGAGTTGGAAAGAACCTTCAGATTATCTAGTTCCATCCCCCCGTCATAGGCAGGGACACCTCACACTAAACCATGACACCCAAGGCTATGTCCAACCCAGCCTTGAACATCGCCAGGGATAGAGCATTCACAACTTCCCTGGGCAATCCATTCCAGTGCCTCACCACCTTACAGTAAAGAATTTCTTCCTCAGATCCAATCCAAACTTCCCCTGTTTAAGTTTGAACCCGTTACCCCTTGTCCTATCACTACAGTCCCTAATCATAGAATCATAGAATAATTAGGGTTGGAAAGGACCTCAAGATCATCTAGTTCCAACCCCCCTGCCAGGGGCAGGGACACCTCACACTAAACCAT
>JASSUY010031767.1:0-15153 GCA_032466535.1 Forpus xanthops | reverse complement strand
TTCCCATTTCCCCGGGACTGGGGAAGAAAGAGGGGGGAGTGCGCAGAACTGTTTGAGGGGCCTCAAACCACGACAATGTATATGTGAGTATGCATGTAGGGCCTAGACCCCTATTTGTTACCTTTTGTGCACAGCGTTGCTGAGCCAGTATGCTTGAGTACTGAAGTGAAATAAGGACCGAGAGGCCAACTGCAGACATAAATCACCTTAAATGTGTAAGTTAAGGCGTAGTGGTTTTGTCCAACTAATAACAAAAAGGTCATTCAGCAGCATAGCCAGTGATAGACTTGTTTGTTTTACTGGCTAGCGACTCAGTGCATCCTGAAAGAAAGTCCATGCTGAAGCTCATTGTGGGTTAGATGATGAGCTCAGTGGTGACAGAGTCCAAAAGAATTGGGTTTTGAGAAACATCAGGTTATATGAGAGATGAAGTGATAACAGGCTCTCTAAAAACTAACCGCAACCAAATCCCATCTTCCCATCCCCCAAATTCTGAACTTTCAATGTAATGTGAATTGGTCCTTTTTTTTTGATTGTCACTTACTAGAGAAACTTCAGTTTGTAATGAAACATTGTGTTAAGGCAGAATCCTGACCTGTGAGGGAAGGGAGTACAGTGCTTCATCCTGGAACACTCACAGGCTTGATGCCCAGCACCTAAGAATGTGCACTAAGGAAAACACAGGGACTGGCATGGAAGTTAAGTCATGCTCTGGACAAGATTATGGATTCATTAGGCATGTGGTAGTGGTGTGTTTTTAATTAAAAGTGACAGCAGAAGAGCAAACAAGCACTCTCACTGCATGTTTGTGTTGGGAAAGTGGAAAAAGCAAGGGGAGCCTGGTTTAAATACACCAAGGATAAAGATCCTAAGGATTTCAGAAAGATCTCCACTTTAGTGCAGGTGACAAAGGAACAGAGACTGAAAGAAACAGCAGGGTTTTTTTTTGTGTTTTTTGTTTGTTTGTTTGTTTTTTGTCTTAATTGTAAAACTTCACAGCAAAACCAACTCCAAAGCAGCAGATAAGAATTGAGAGGGCAGAGCTGCTTACTCAGGCCGTGGATGCCAGAGGGAGAGGCTTGAGCAAGCCAGGAGTTTCTGATAAAAAGAAACTGGGATAGACTGCAGAGCTCCAGCTGACTTTAATGCAGGCAGGACTGTTGCATTTATTAATAGTTGTCGCTGTTTGATTAGAATAAAATCCAACTTACTTAGCCTAATGGTGTTGAGCTATAACATGCCACTCTGCTTTCCAATCAAATTGTCATGGTTGCTTTAGAAGTCTAGTGAACTAGCTCTTTTAAGAAGCTAATGACAAATGTTTCCATACTACCTATAGATAATAGCAAATTGGAGTTGTACTGCAGCCTGCATGCTTCTTCTAAATACAGCAAAGGATGTTCTATAATTTAATTGCTTAAACTTGACTAGGAGCCAGTGCTAACAAACACGCTTCCATACTGGTGGAGTACTTCTGGAGTTCACTTGACTTCGGAATATAAATACTGAAAAAAACCGTGTGGAACAGCATGGCACAATCACTGTAACATTTAAGCTGTATGTTGTGCAGCTGTACTAGTCCTTTCTCAGCTGCAAGAAGAGGACATGAGTGTGAGTTGCATGTTCCACCAATCCAAGGAAGGACAGGGCTCTTTCAAGTGTTATAATCAGACAATTGTAGCACAGTTATTTAAGGAAAGTGCAAGATAATCTGTTCCATTTCTAATTGTTGGACTTCTTTTTCCTCACCATCTGTTCTGGTGTCTTGTATACAAAAACCTATGGGGATTTCTGTTGTTATTGCAAGCTATTAGAAATGCAATACAGCTGCAAGGAGAAAAGATTTTTCTTGATTGATGTTTCAAAGTATTTATCTCTAAAATACTGAAATTCCAGTTTCCTATTGCTGTGCCTCTACCCTCCCCCTTCCCTCCCTCCCTGCCAGGTAGACATCATTATTTGTTTTCCATTATTTTGATGTACTGTATGTAGAGATAAGGAAATAAATATTGACACAGTTCTTTTGAATATTAATATTATAATAGAGGTTTTCAGTATCAGTTTTTCCATTAGTGTCTTTGTATCAAGTATATGTCTAATATTTATGATCTACAGTCTACATTCTTTGAAATTAACATCTTCAATCATGAGACTTTGGAAATGGAAAAGAATTAGATAGGCAGAGGAATATTAACAAATCCTTAATATTTCAATGAGGAAGGATATGATACAGTAAAGATTTCATTACTTGTAAGTACAAGTGGGTTTATGTTTTTATTTTTAGAATTCTTATGTGAAGTACATGCAATATATAGCTATACTTCTGATTGTAAATGAGCTGTATATAATTATCAATATTAGGTAAGTAAGTGATGGTTGACTTTGTGGATTGATTAAATGCCAAAGCTTCCATTCATTTCAGCAGCACCACATTTCAATTTATTTTTTTGTATTGACCTAGTTGGTGGAATCCTACATGTATCTGAAATGTAGAAATACTTCATTTCATGGTATCTGATTTTATACAAAAGAACAATATGAAATTCTGTCAGCACACCTTCATAGAGCATTTATTTCTAGATGGATAATAATGGAAATACTAACTTCATGATCAGGCATACTGAGAATCATGTTTTAATTTATAGGGGGAGAATTATACCCATAATCTAACTTTTTTTTAGTTAAGTCATTCTTGAGCATGAAGAGCTTAAACTGTACAATGCAGAGATAATTTGTAAGTTGCAGTGAACTTGCATCAAATGCCTCTGGGTTTGCTGAAACATCTACTGAAAAAATAAACTCAGGATGAAGTCCAGAATATTTGGCTTGTCATTTTGTATCTATATATTGCTATGGAAGGCTAGACTTGCACCAGTGCTTTCTTAGTCTTTGTCCTATGTGTTATGCAGAATGGTTGTTGTTTAGTGCTGTTGAGTAACATAAGCTCTATGTCAGTTCTTGCCGCCTTTCCTTGTGGCTTCTGAAAAAAAGAGACATCTTTTGAGGATTTACCCATTTTTATTTGCCAAGTGTTGATGGGCATATATGGTTTGTGCATTTTAAATGTTAGTCAGTGGAAGGTCTGACTGCCCCATTGATATCTGAATAATGTTTAAGAGGTATAAATTCAATGCACTCTCCAAGTTTTAAAAGATGCACATGTATCAGTAGCTCTGACGGTAATCATATCAATTCCCAAAGGAGCTGCATCCTCATTCATTGAGTTAGTATGGCACCCTGGGGGCAGAGAAGTTCTTAGCATTTTTCTTATTGTCAGCTGGGGACTGTGCCACGTCTCCTACATGCTGGGCTTCTGCTTCAACTTATTTGAGAAAATGAATTGCCTGGATACTGAGTTATCTCCTAGGATCATGTTAATTTGCTGATTGGGGAAATCTTTTGGAGTAATGGTCTTACCTCTCCTTGACTACTTTACTTTTGACAGGCTGGAATCCCTATAGGTGTCATAAATCTCATTTATCATAATACCATATTATAAGCAAGCAATGTTTGTTCTGCTTAGTGAGTCCTGGAAAAAAAAAAAAAAAAAAAATTACAAAAACAAAGAAAACCTATTAAAATGCTGTTATTTCTTCACTTGCCTTTTGTTTAAGAGGGAAGAATGTCTTAGCCTTCACTTCCATGAGTATTATTAATGGAATACTTCTCGAGTTACTTTTTCCTTAACTATTTCAATATCAACACCTGCTGTTCAGAAAATTATTTTACTTATGCTGAACTTGGTTTTAGCAGTTTATCCTAGGTGTAAACAGAAACATATGGCATTCTGTGATGCCCGTGCATATCTGTAACTGAAAAACAAAATTAGAAAATTTCTGAATACTCTAAACTGATCATACTAAGAAAGAAAAAAGACTGATATTTATGTTAAGTATTGGGAAAGATCTTAGGAGTAATGTCATATAAATACCTAAACTACAAAATGCAGTGACCTGGAAGTGATAGTTTTTCACCTGTCATTTATGGTTGGAAAAAGAATTGTAGTGAAAGACCATAGATCTGGGGCATGATGCAATGGGAACATCAGATATAAGGGAAGAAAGCTGTTAATATTTTTATGCTGTGTGTTTCTGTAGTTAGATGGGGGTGTTTATAAAAACCTAATTTCATTGCACTCACCTTCCCATAGACCTGCATATAAGCAAGTTTAGGAAAGTCTTACACAAGTTGGGTTTTTTGGTGGTGGTGGGGTTTTGGGTTTTTTGTTTGTTTGTTTTTTAAGCATAGTCAATAATGCTAATAAGATTTAATTTGTTTGTCAATATGAAAGCCCAGGTACTACTTTTGGCTCTAACTTGTTTATAAACCTGTTTTTTGAGTCACATGCTGAAATAAACATTTCTGACAGTGTTCAGGACTTCCACTGACAAATTAATAAACTGTACTGAAACTACTGGGTTGTCCTGCCTCGCTTCCCTCTTCTGGAGCACTGAGGGAAAATGCTGTAAATGGAAATAGGATGTGAGGTCTGAAGGCAGGGTGGCAATTCATATTGTGGTTGCAGCCCATAATGAATTTAGCCAATGTGGGCTAAAGGAAAGGAACAACTTTTCATCCACCCTTGAAGGGACGCTGTTGGCTCACATAGTGTCTGAAAAATACTGTGTTAAAAAGGTCAAGGAAGGGAAAAGTGCAGAACTGACCCATCCCATCAGTTACATTGCTACCGTTCCCTGGCCAGATGGGACTAGTCAATATTGGTGTAAAAAAAAAAAGTTCCTTATAGATAGCTGAAAAGAATAAGATGATTCAGGGATGAAGAAGCCAGCACAGCCTGTCCATGAGCTGAAAACTCTCAATGTAATGCAATTAAATAGTGGTAGGTGTGAACAGCTTAACAAATATCCCTTTGAAGTTTTCTCAAACACTGTCCATGACAGAAGTTAAAACAAAGGCAACCATGCGTAGCCTGAGGTGGATATAGATTGTGCAATTCACAGATATTTGTCAAACAGGTACTTTTATTCAGACTTGGTAGCACTTCAGTTACTCTTCCACTGCTCTTGGTCTTAGTGTGGACTGCTTCTTTGGATTACTGGATTAAAACATTGTAGCAATATCTTTAGGTAATAGAAAAAGGAGAAAGTGTTGAGTATGGCTTTAGATTTCTCTATAGATGCTTTTAATGAAGACTTTAAAAGAGCACACTTTCAAGTCTGAAAGGTAATTGATTTAAGTATGCTGAAATTGTTTACAAAACATATTTTAGATGAGTAAGCTTTGTGATGGAGTTGGGTTTTTCATGCAATCGACTAATATTGACTCAAACCAGAGGTATTAATGTGCAGACATTACATCCTTTTTTATTTGCCAGTGATAAAGAAAAGCACTTAAGGAGAAAATCATGGAAGTAATACTTTTACAAATAGTTTTTAGGAGGTAAAAAAGGAGAAATTTTATGTTTAGATTTGAATGAACTTGATATCGCTCTTACCTGAAAAGGATGAGTAGTATCTGTTAACTATGGCTGAAGCTAACTGTGGTTGACTCTGCCTAAACTGCAGTCTTGCTAGTCTTGGCTTCCACAGTTTTTCTTGAAGCTGCAGTGGAGCTATTAAGGGGTTGTTGATAGATACTTCTTGAGTCCCCATGTCATCCAGCCCCTTTCTTGTGCCTGGGTAAAGCATGTCTCACTGACCACTGGGACTTGTCTTACTGTGGGAGTGACCAATACAAGACTTTTTATTTGCTCCCAAAATACCACTTTTGCTGCTTAATCTATTAGTTATGTGCCTATTTTGCTAGAGAGAGCTCAAATTTGGGTGAAGATGACCACCTTCCATAACTTTTGCAATAATATCAGCGTCCTGGTGCATTGTGGTGCGTATGAAGCAACATTTTTTTGGCTAAAGAAGAGCAGCACCTGTTACATGGAGACTTGTTTTTCAAATAAATATGTATAGGAGGAAGAAAACCATTTAAAAATGAGACATTTTGGATCATCTGTTCAGAATAAAACCTATTTTCCTCCTCTTAGACAAGCATAAAAGGGACCAGTGAGGATCAGTGCCCTTTGGCAAAGTTTGTCTGCTACTTGTATCCCCAGTACATAGGTAACTTCTGCTGTGGGAGTCAAAATTGAAATTTCAAAGGTTAAACACTGTTTTAAAATTATAAAGCTGAAGTGAACAAATGAATTTATAAGAAAGATCAGTTATATTTATGCCAAAGGTTTACAAGTAGTTTTAAGCACTCTGTGTTTGACATGGTAAGTTGTCTTTATAATTTAAATGCTAATGAAATGGTAAACATCTGTTAAATTTATGAAGATAATGAAACTTGTCAGATACATCTTTCTAGTGCCAGCATTCCTGCTTAGCTCAGGTCTGCATACAGATTTGGTGGAGTGGTGGTGAGAATCTATTTGACATTTGGGAGCAATGCTAGTATAAAATTGTGCCCTGTTCTGTTTAATTTGATAATTTGTCCTGAACTGCTTTGAGATGTAGTTTAAGTCATCTTTATCTGATCATTCTTCCAAAGGCTTTGAAAGGTGGGTCTGCAAATCAGACTTCAATCAAACAGTGTCACTGGTATTCGATTTGCAATAGCTGAAGTAGTAAACTGGCGAACAGAAGTGAACATATTTCTGTTATTAATGCCTCCATTAATCAGCAGGAGGTAGGTGTGTATGCTTTCTATTTTGCACGGATTCTGAATGTGTCCTAGGCTATTGGTCATATACTGCACTGGCAGCAGAAACAACACAAGCTGCAGAACTGCGGGCAGATTTCAAATACTTTGTCCTGTGAAATGGTCTGTACTCAGCCTAGGAGTGCGAAGAAGATTGCATTGTTTGCAGGAG
The DNA here is from genome assembly GCA_032466535.1 of Forpus xanthops. NCBI lineage: Eukaryota > Metazoa > Chordata > Aves > Psittaciformes > Psittacidae > Forpus > Forpus xanthops. The sequence continues at coordinate 8,327 of JASSUY010031767.1, read as the reverse complement.
AATGCTAATTGTTTTCTAATTTTTAAAACTTTTATACTTAATGCTCTCTATGCCTTGGTTAAAGACAGCATCAGAAACCTAATTTAAGTCTGATTTTAAATATCAGTCGCAAATTAACTCTATCTTCTATATTTTGTCTGTAAAATTTAGTTAAAGTATGTAACACAGCTTCACTGAGCTATGTATATATAAATAGAAGACAGGTCTTTTTTAACTTCATGGATCTTTAGTTGCTTATGAACTTCAAACAGAAACTTTTAGAAGTTAGATTGATGATAGCACTTTATGGGATTTAGTTAATTGAATACAACAGAGCTGCTGTTTGAATGCAACTCTGAAATCCAAATTATGTAAATCTATTGTTTCAAAACCAGCTAGTAGAAATAATCATCACTTTTGCAGCTGAAGATATTTCCTTCGGAATCCTCTGACACACCGCTTTCCAATTGATGTGTTTTTTTCCATTATGAATACGAAGAAGAAACTATAGGAATGTTAGCTTTTAGCTTTTTGATGTTTGTGACTCCACTTGAATAAGCTTTGACTTACAGTTAATTAAGCAAAACTGTCAATGAGTTTCTTGGGCTTATGCAGAAACAAACCTTATATTTATGAAATTATTGGGCTAGGGGAAGGTAGAAAACATTCTGGGAAAGAGTTTCAAGCATATTTTTCCTTTGAAGTTTTGCAGCTCACTTTGGGTGGTATTATAGTTCTTTTTCCATGGTTGTCAATGACCCGTCTTTATGTAATCATCATACTTTTCCTATGGAAAAAACAGAATTGATTATAGCCCACTTATTCATCTGCCAGACCATAATATAATGTTTGCTGTGCTACAGCTGTGATCAAAATTACTGTCTCTCCAGCATCTACAAAATTTGAGCTCAGGGCTAGTTATAAGTGTTTGGTCATCCAAAAAATCCATGCAGCCCCATCTGGCTTCTGAACTCAGCTTTCCTCTTGAATACTGTAAGATGGGGTTTATTGTGTCCATGGAAGCAGGATGAGACAAAAAGGAGGAAAATATCTACTCTGCCTTCAGTTTTGCTTGTCCTTAACAGGGAGAAAGGGAGATCCCTTAATGGAAGACTGGTACTCAGGCATCCTATATGGATTGCCTGGCATCTTGCAAGTAGATGCAAATGATTTGATTTTATGGGAGAAGAGAGGGAAAATTGCTCATTTACTCTTCTCCCCACCTCTTCCTTGCTATTCCCTCCCCCCCCCCCCCCACACACACACACTTTTTTTGTTTTAACTTCCTCACTGGGTTTATAAAGCTCAGATGACTTCTATGAGAAAAAGCTCAGGTATTGTGTCAGTGCTGCTTAAGACCAGAGAAACTCCTAAGAGGTCTGTTATGCTCCTAACTGATGTGTTGGCCACTAGTGAGTGGGACAAGGAGGTAATTCTGGAGAAATTCTGGCAGAGGCAGGAGAGGCAGAGTGACTCAGCCTCCTTTAGAGGTCTGGGACACTTGTATTCCAGTGCCCTCTCCAATCAGTTTTGAATTAATTATTCAACCCAGGAAGGAGAAACTGAAGGCAGATAACTAGTTAAAAATGAATATTTGGACATCTGTGCCTTCCCATTTCTTTGGGATCCTGCTGGGGAATGATTCTCAAGTGTATCCAGAAGGAATTTCAGCATGTAGATTTCTGGGAAGCTCTCTTATTTGGAGAGAAAGATCTTGACTCCAATTAAGTAAATGCAGGTTTGCATTGCAAGTAAACAGTTATGTTTGTTTGTGCTACCTGATACTGGCTGTTTTCTAATATTTGGCTAGCACTGTGAAATAGAAGGTATTTTTTTAAATGTTAAGTAAAACGGTGTTTGTGCAGCACCTGATAGTTACTGTCAGAAGAGAAAAAAATAACAGATCACCACTTGGAAACAAACCTCTGGATTTCAGCTTCCATGTATTGTCTGTGCTGGCTGATCTGATAGACACCCATGAATTGCAAAAACTTCTGACTTTCATGGGCGCCCAGCCTGGCCTTTTGGCACAGTAGAATTTTTCAGCTTTGGAGAGGATTTATTCTACCTGCCAGTGTGATTTATATACCATATGTCTCTTCTTCAGCATCTGAGTATCCATGGCCATAGGGAAGTGCTCAGCCTCATCTGTAGTGTGTGGAAATAGGTTTAACGATAGTGTCTCCTACAGACCTACTTTATTACATCCCTGTATTTTTTTTTCTTTGTGATTGTGTCAGCTATGCTGTGTGTGATGTAGAAAGAAGAATACTATGAATTCCTGGTTTTGTTTGCTCTTGGCAGGCACTACTACACTTCCTACCGTTGTGCGTACACCTACCTTGATGATGCAGCCTTCCCTGGATATCAAACCCTTTATGTCTTTCCCTGTGGACAGCAGCTCTGCTGTTGGATTCTTCCCAAATTTTAACACAGTAAGTAAAGGTATTTCCACATTTAGTTTCAGTTTATGCTTTCCAAGCTGATTTTAGTATCCGGTTTTGGAGCTGCCTTAGGATAATGCATTGCTGACACAATTCTAGAGAACCATTTTAGCTGTGTTGTTGTGGTTGCTGTTCCGTCATGTGAAAGGCTCAGAAGGGGCCAATCCATTTTGAACTTGGTCTGTTGAGGTGCTGTTTGAATGCTGAAAAAATGAACTATGGCAGAAATTTAATGAGTGCTAGAATAATTTTGAGTGTTTGCCTGGACATGTACATTTTCTGTGCTGTGAAAACAGGTAAAAGCAAAATTTAATGGAAGAACAAGTAAGGCAGGTAAGACCTAGATCCTCCACTGATATAAATGAAGTCTATTACAGCCAGTAAAGCACCTGGAGGATCTTGTTAGTTTTGTGTTATAATAATAAAGTAAAAAATGGCACTGTCAGCCAATGTGAAAATGTGAACCTACGGCTTCTAGTTTATGGGAAAACATCTTGGGTTTTTTTGGAAAAAAAAAAAAAATTTGACAATGCTTAATGCTTCTGTAGTTCTCTGGGGTTATCTCAGTAGTAATAACTAAAATGTTCTCTTCTGTAGTTCTTGCTTTAACAGCTCGTAAAATGATTCTCAATGTTATCAAAATGCTTTTTGCTGTCACACTTTATCATTTGTTTAATTATTATCCTAAATACATTGAATACACCAAGGCAGACACTATTCATGTTGCCACTCAGGTTTCGTGTGTGCAGGTAATTCAGCATGGAACAAGCTGGGAAATATTAAGCTAATAGCAGCAGGAAGGAAACTGCTCTGGGTCATTTCTGCCAAGTTTACAAGCGTGGTCTGTACATGACTGTTGCCTGAACTGTACAGCATCATACATATCACTGTCATTGCAGGGGGAGGGAGAGGGAAGCAGTGTCATCACTGCCAGACAGTGATCAGCTGAACCACTGCCAAGTGTTTCCTTTGGCAAACTCACCTTCTTTCTGAAGTTAAAGCAGCAAGAGAATTTTTGTCTTCATGATTTGCAAATAGATCTTGCTGACAAGTCTTGTGGTACAGCACGTGGTGCTGCGGGATGGTTCTGAGGTAACGTGTCAGCCAGCTTCTTTCAAATGTCAACAGCCCAACATATGTTATAGACAGTAGCAAATATTACTAATTTATTGGAGAATATATATGTGAAAATTGTGCATTTATGAGGGAGATGTGCACATGTCGATTCGGGGGGTATGTGCGTGTGTACAAAGAAAAAAAACTGAGGTATGTTTAAATTGCTGAACAAAAACTTAATATAGTTTTAAGAAAGCAGTGTGACATTAGCATTTTCTAGGCATGATACAATTCATACTCATTTTTATCCCTTTTCTAATGCGCTTGAGAATTTTGTGACCAGCATTTCTGCTTGTAGTTGCACTGGTTTTATAGGTGAGCTTTTTCACATATATAAAGACTCAGAACCTTTTCTTTAAGGATGCTGCAGTTGTAGAGTCAACCAATTTTTTTCTTACTGGTGGTATTGAATTTCTGAGTTGCAGTAGCCTCTAGAGGCAGATTAATTTGGATATGTAGACTGGTTTTGCTTGTATATACTAGCTTACATTTATCAGTTATACTGCAATTTGCCTAATTCCCAGGGTGTGTTTATCCTTCATACCTGTCATTCCTCTCCAAACTTCTGTTGGTTTTATTAGAAAAAGAGGCCTGGGGTAATCAGCAAATACTGTTGACTCAGTGTCTGTTTCCTCATGTGGAATTCTTGATAATTATAAAATATCATGCTGCTGTGCACCATAGATGCTGCCTGTTTAAACTGTCTCTTTTGAGGAACAGCGGTTCAGTACTACTCTATTTCTAATTCACAGACTTTGCCATTTATCTTGCAGGTATTGATTTTCAGTAGCAGTCTTTTACAATGGACTTTTGTCATGGGTTTAGCAGCAGCAGTCATCCTTCCCCTTTAAACAGTAGCTGGTGTAGCGCTGTGTTTTGGTTTTTCGGCTTGGGAACAGTGCTGATAACACCAGTGTTTATAGTTATGGCTTGGAATGTTTTGGTTTGACCAAGGACTTTCTGAGTTTCATGCTCTGCCAGGGAGGAGGGAAGCCTGGAAGAAGCCGGGCGGAAGCAGAGACAGGGCTCCTGACCCAAACTGACCAAAGAGGTATTCCATACCATAGCACATCATGTCCGGGATGTAGAGATGGAGGGCCGAGACCTGAAAAGATGGTGGTGCAGGGGGAGTGTGCACGGCGTGGCTGGGATTTGGTATGAGGTGATGGGGTGCACTGTGTAGTCGAGCTTGGTATCCGGTGACAACTTTAAAGCTCATTGGAAAACTAAATCATTCATTTTTATGTACTGACAGGCACAGTGAACACCAGCTGTCATGCACTTTCTTTCTCTCTTAATTTTTTAACTTAGCACAACCTCTGTAGTTTTCTGTGTTTATATACATATTGTTTTTTAATTTTTCACTGTAAAGTGATGGGGGCACTATGTAGAAATTTGTAAAAAGCCTTTTTCCAGAAGATAATGTTGTGTGAGTAGAAGCTAAATCCAGTTGACCCACAACACATGTGCCATCCAAAGTGCCATAATTTTCTATCTTGTGCAGGAACAAAATATTAGAAGAGCTTTTTGTCCCTTCCTACGGAAGAAACTATCATTTGCCTTATGGATCAATCAGGAAATCTATGCACTTCACTCTCTATAGGACTTATCAAGGACCGTAGACAGTAAAACCTCTCAGGTGCAGCACTTAATCTCACTGCCTTCAGTAGTACTGACAGGACTCTGCAGCACATGCCAGGGGCCAGTGTGTATGTTTGCATGTGCTCACGGAAGGTGATCAAAACAAATTGTGGTCTCAAGAGAAAACTTCTTTGGACCCATCTGTTCATCTGCAATGGCAGTCAGATACAGAAACATTTTTCTGAATTATTGGCGAGAGGTGATTGCTGACTTGATTTCAGTGGCCTGAAGAAAGAGAAGTTTCTGCCTAGGAGCTTGATGCAGTAACTATCAGAACAGCAAAAACGAGGTAAAATACATTAGCTACAAACATGTTTGAAGGAACGCCCCATGCAGTTTTTCCGAAAGAACTTCTCTTATACATGGAAATATATTTAAAATTTTGGGCAAACCATTTCTTATATAGTTAACTTTTGACAGTTTTCAATTCTGAAAATATCTGTGATACTCCAGATGAAACAGCAGTGTTCCCATTTTGTTTGTGAAAGTGTTCCGATGACTTGTTTCTCTCCACGTGTGGTACATTCAAATGAAGTGCAGATCAGACCCTGATTTTTATTTTTTTTATTTTTTTTTTAAAGAAATGCCTACTTAAGTATATCTTATTTTCTTGACAGAATTGCATGGTTTAGTTTAAAATGCTTCCTTTCTGTTTCTCCTAAAAATATTAATAGTTCTAAAAATGCTGTGGACATATGTCTAGTACTTGTCAATTCATGCCCCAATTAAATTTGTCTTTGTTCCTTAGGACTTGCTTATTGTATGAGAAGAATTAATTGGGAAATGATTGCACTAACTCCTTGGATATGTGCCTTTATTTCTGAGTTACGATGCGTTTTCTGTTCGACAGTTCAGCCATCAAGGGACATTCTAAGCGCAGAATGAAGGATTCCAAGCAGAATGGTATTGCAGAATAGGTGCTTTCTTCTTTCCTGGTCTTTTCACAGAACCAGTAAATAGTTTTGTCAGAACAGGATAGGCATGATGAGACTGTCACATCCTAAACCTGAGTTGCTGGTTCCAAAAGCAGCATCATGTTTGTCCTGGCATCAAGTTCTAAAAACTCTTGCTCAGTTACTCATTCTGCTGTGTCTGAAATGCATAGTTTGAATCAAGTTCTTGGCTAGTATTACTTAAAATGTTCTTGTTTATGGCAGAATGGGAGCCAGCATTATAGGACCTTCCCCAGTTGGTACTTCCAATTTGAAATGAATGTATATAAAAAGATATTTTTTAAGCAGAGCTCTTTTTTAGCACTCTAAAATGTCTCTAATTACTACTTAATATGTAAAATCTTGCATAATAATTGCATTGCAGCATCTGTAAGACTTCCAAATCAAGTGCATAAAGTCAGGGAAAATTTAAGTTAACATTAGTGTGGTCCCCATTGTGTGTTTATAGTAATGTAATCTTAAATTTTACACTCTGGTTTCCACCACAGAGCTTCACCTTCTCTATCAATTCTTTCTCTACACCTCCCTGATTCATCATTTCATGTCATCCATTTTGTGTACTGAATTAAGAAAGGATGCCTTATGATCACATCATGGAAGGCTGAAAGCTAGGGTTTTTCTTGCAGGGCAAACTTCACAATCGTTTTCTGCATCCCCATATAAAGTACGTATACTCCTCAGAAAAAAAAAAAAAAAAAAAACAAAAAAAAAAAAAAAAAAAAAAAAAAAAAAAAAAACAACTAAAGACTCCAAAGTATTGTACGTTGTCTTGAAATGAGAGCAACATTACATGATCTAAATTTAGTCAGAGTTGTACAGCCAGGGACCTGTCAGTCTGCACAAAAGCAGAATCAGCAACTTCTTAGATTCTAGCATCATAGAAAATAATCAGCAATTCATATGATACCTTCTGAGATTGTTATGGCCTCAAGGGTAATCAAAGTTTATAACATCTCTTGTAGCTTTCACATTAGTGAAGTATTTTGCATCTAACTAGCCCATGCTTGGTTTCTAAATGCTAGTTCTTACCTTCATATTTTAGAGGACACATGGGTTAATGTGGCCCACTTATTGCTTCAGTGTCTATTTCTCTTCAAGTAGGCTTATGCTAATTCTTTGTATTAGAGTTCCCTCTGTCTCCTTGTGAAGTGGACCAGAAATATTTTACATCTGTCAGTGAAGGTAAGCCAGCTGGAATGGGCTACAGGAAGGGAAAGAGGAGCTGACTACTAACTTAGTCAGAAATCTCTGCCTCTTCTCCAGCTTTAGCCCTGCCTTGAGTAAGTATCCCTGGCCTACCCCCAAGACAACTGTAGGGAGGGACTAATTTGCTCTTTCCTCTGCTGCGTTTTCAATTACGTCCCTCATTTTTGTTTGCTACCTATCTAGATCTCATTTGAAGGGCCCAGTAATCAGCCAAGGCAGAACTGGAGGTCTGCAGATAAGAGCACAAGGCACTTGTACTACTGGCTTTACTAGCCCCTCTGCACCAAGTGCCTCTTCCATGTTTGGCACATCACCACCACTTGGGAGCTTTCTCTTTTCTTAGCAGGGTCTGAATTCAGCCACTTAACACCCTGCTGCAGTGCCAGAGTATGCTCTGGAGCTCAGGATTGTTTACAGCAGGAGTAAATTACAAATGCAGCCAACTGGATGTTGTGAACCCGTTATCTACTCTCCTCTTTATCTGAGTAGCCTGCCCGTGTACTCTGTTTTCCTTTTTTCCCTTTTATGAAGTGCTGGAGGGAATTGACATACTCTGCTCCTCTCCCTCTGAAACACTCTGCTCAAGGGAGCAGGTCAAGTTTTGTATGAGCTACACTTTACATTTATTAACAGCACAGAAAGGAAAATTAAGCAGTTAAATTAGGAAAGGTGTTTTTGGGGTACCTCGGTATTTGTTTTGGCTTTCTGGTTTGTTTGTTGGGGTTTTTTTTATAATCAAGAAGTAGCAATATTTTTAAACAGACATTCTGTACCCTTTTTTATAGTTACACAGGCATATTGAAATATTGTGTGCAGTTCTGGTGTCCTCAACATAAAAAGGACATAGAACTCTTGGAACAAGTCCAGAGGAGGGCCATGAGTATGATCAGGGGACTGGAGCACCTCCCCTGTGAAGATAGGATGATAGAGTTGAGGCTGTTCAGCCTGGAGAAGAGAAGGCTGCATGGAGACCTCATAGCAGCCTTCC
>JASSUY010031766.1:0-38197 GCA_032466535.1 Forpus xanthops | reverse complement strand
CCCTTCTAACCATTTATTAACCTGGCCAATCCTCCTAGCCTTTTTAAGGTCCTGCCCTGTATCCTGGAGAACTGACAGAAAGACAGTCTGCACTCCAGAGCCCCTAACCACCTCTCCCACAGCTCTGTAGTCCTTCTTTATGTTCTCTGGGCTACTGCTATCTATAACAGTAGCACCCACAGGGATCACTAGAAGTGGGCAACAGTCAGTGGGACCGACTAGAGCAGGCAGCTTCTCTGCAACATCCTTGATCAGAGCTCCTGGCGGCAACACACCTCCCTTGAGACTGGGTCAAGCCAACAGATGTTTGCCTCTGTTCCTTTCAGACTAGAGTCCCCTACTACTATGGTCTGCCGCTTTTTCCTGGCAGCACCAGTAGAGATCTTCTTTACCAGTGCATCAGCCAGTGAGTTTTCTCATTAGTCCCCTGTCGGACTGCAAAGTGGTTCTGGGTGGGGACAACAGATTTAGGAGAAAGCCCCTTGCTTTTAATTGTCCTCTTTCTCCTTTTTTGTTGTTGTTTTCTGTTACTGTTTCTCAGCTTCCTGGGTTAGCTGCCTCCTCCTTCCCTCCACGAGCCACAGTGGACACTTCAGGCCCTTGCACAGTTTGGGCCTCGGGCAAGCAGTGCTGCTTCCTCTCAGCTTCCCTGACATCTCTTAGCCTATTGAAAACATCCTGCAGCTCAGCCATCTGCTGCAGGAGGACCTCCACCAGGGAGCATATACTCTGTTATGTTAAGATATAAGAAGTATTGAAAATACAGAGGTTAAAAAGCTGATGCAATGAAATACGCCCTCTGAAGAAAACCTCAAAGTTGTTGCTGAAACTATGCCAGAATTGTTACTCAGAAATCAATAGACTAGCATTGCCCAGAAATTAAACAGACAAGCAAAACTAATTCTTCTTTAGGGCCCCTTCTACAATTAGCAGTAAAAAGGATAAACCTTTGGGAGACACTCCTGCCTGGATGCTATACCCCATCTTCCCAGATCCAGGTCCTGTATAGGAGGCTCCAAAATCACAGTAATGTCTATTTTTCCACCACTGCATTCTACCAGGAAAGACAGGGAGGCTCAGTCTGGAGCCAGGCACAGAGCAAGCTCAAGCAGCCACAAGGAGGAGAAGCAATGGCGCAGTGCAGACAGGATGGAGCCAGATCCCGTAAGTACAGCTGCCCGTAGCCAACAGCCTTGGGGTTCATGGTTCCAAGATCATGCTTATCTCTTTTCTCAGAAGTTCCAGATGGGTCACTCAGAAAGGCAGTTTGCAAGAATAGTACATATGCAACAGCCACTATTTGAGGACAGGACTCAGAGCAAACTAGGGAAAGAAGCTATAAAACAGCGCAGGTTCATCCATTTGCTCTACAGAACTAATACATCTGAATACTTTTTTCTTGTGGGAGAAACTCTTAGTTTATTTAGGTATGACCCTGAGCATACAAGAAGAGATATTCAACCATCTTCAGGCATTCACCAGTATCATAAAATCCCCAAGAACAACCTACCTTGGACAGACATGGCTGGATATTTGCTTTTGGAATTTCTAAACACGTGGTAAGGAAAAAAGCCAGTAAATCCCCAGCCTTCAGTGGAATCTTGGATTAATGTCTGGTAGCCCACTGCCTGTCTAAACTGTTGCTTGCTCAAACAGCTCCATGCACAGGACCTTAACTATCAGGATAAAAGCATGAAGGCCTTTGAGATCAATGAAAAACTGTGCTTATAAAGCTGATGGCATGACACTGCCCTCCAGCTTTGCTTCAGCATCAAGGACATGCTGGCTGTTAAGCCATGTCCAAGGCAAGTATGCCTGCCTGAGCCCCTTGCAGGCTAAGAAACTAATGGCAAGCTCAGATATATCATCCTAAGTGACAACTAATTGACCTGAAAGTTGTAGCAGCTCCAGAGGCTCCATTGCTGGCTCTATTGTTTTTTAATGTGTCATTCAGAGAAGGTCTGTAGGCTCCTGTAAGAGCCATACGAAGGACGTGCTGAAGCAGACTGCCAGCTTGAGAAACAATTAAATTATGATTCCTCAGACTCCAGTTTTATCTTATGGAGGGTGATTTGTGTGAGGGGCACAAGATAAAGAAACAGCCATCTCAACATTTCTCAAAAGCTTTACATTTTCAAGGGACCTACAATAAATCATAAACTGTTTGTAATACGAGAGTAGCAGGTAAAAACATAGTGTCTTGTCCTTGCCAGACAGCTTTCTTAGGCCCTGTTGATGTATTAATGTCACTGAAAAAAACAGCTGTAAATCAAAAATGTAACTCTTGTAGGGTAGCCAAACTGTTAAGGAGCTGCTGAGTTTGGAAATGAGAAGTCCAACACTAATGAAATATTAAAGAACTTTGCTCTGAAAATGGAGGTAAAAAAGCAAGGAGATACCCTCACTTGGTATCCAAATCTTCAAACTTACTTCCAGAGTGCCTGAAGAAAACAACCTATTTGTTTTGCCTCATGGCATTAAAAGCTGCAATCATCCATGCTGGTTTCAGCTGGGACAGTAATTTTCTTCGTAATACCTAGTACGGAGCTGTATTCTGGATTTGTACTGGAAACAGTGTCAGTAACACAGGGATGCTTCAGTTACTGCTGAGTAGTGCTTACACACAGTCAAGACTTTTCACCCCACTAGCAAGCAGGCTGGGGGTGCACAAGGGGTTGGGAGGGGACACAGCCAGGACAGATGACCAACTGAACAGAAGGATATTCCATACCATATGGTGTCATGCTCAGCATATATAGCGAGGGCATGAAGAAGGGAAGTGGAACGTTCAGAGTGATAGCATTTTTATTCCCAAGTCACTGTTATATGTGATGGAGCTCTGCTGTCCTGGAGATGGCTGCACACCTGCCTGCTGTTGGGAAGTGGTGAATGAATTGCTTGTTTTGCTTTGCTCACATGCACAGCTTTTGCTTTACCTATTAAGCTGTCTCTATCTCAACTCACAAATTTTCTCAGTTTTGCTCTTCTGATTCTTTCCTCCCACCAGGTGAGAGACAGCAAGTGTCTGTGCTGGGCTTAGCTGTCAGCTGGGGTTAAACCGCAACACATCCAAATATCAAAGGCCCAGATTTCCTCTCCCTGTCAGCAACTATTACAGTTAAATAATATTGTTTAAAAGCAATAACAAAATGCCTGCATCACACTGAAACTTGAAAACAAAGACATTTGTGTCCAACTTGTAAAAACCAAAGTCTGCCCCAGTGAGGCTCTTTAAATGACATCTATTGCACTGTCTTGCAATCAGATGGTCTTAAGCAGGCTATGAAGAACAATAGAGGCTCACCTGCAGTGCATTAACTTTATGCACTAATGTGGTTTGGTTATGCTGATGGTAACTACGTCCTCTGAAGAGCACACCTTCAAACAAAAACCAGCAATAACCAGTGCTGGCACTCCAGCATCCTGAGGTACTAAACAAAAGAGCATGAGAGTAATGTAGAAAGCACTCAAGGTGGACATCTTGAGGATATGAAGGGTAGGGTAAATCTGGTTTTTAAGAGGAATGAAACAGCACCTCAACAAAGGAAAAAAATACTTTTCCCTTTAGGAGAATCTCTGTCTAAAATAATGAACAACAAATCTGAAATTTTGTTTAAACTACTAAAGCATAGAATCATAGAATAGTTAGGGTTGGAAAGGACCTCAAAATCATCTAGTTCCACCTCCCATGCTCTGGGCAGGGACACCTCCCACTAAACCATGTCACCCAAGCATACGGGTAGGGTAAATGTTCAACAAAAGATCGTGGCAAATTTGACAAAGAGTTTTAGGTTGGTTAGTCAAAGTTAAACTTTTTAATAAAAATAGTAACTTTTGCTGTCCTGATCCCACATTTGGTTTAGTTTTGGGGGTGTTTTTACTGTTTAAAACAGAAGCTGTACATAGCTGAGAAACGTTACTAATGACCTTCCTTCTGCAGTGATTTGAAAAAAGTGAAATCTTCTTTACAAAATACTTGTAGGGAATTTCCAGTGACAGAAACACATTTACACACTTACTACAGGCATCTACCTATTGGATAGCGTATGCCTTTCTTTTTTTTTCCCTTTTCTTTTTGGCATTTTAGCAGCCTACAACTTAAACCTGCAACCCCCTCAGCTACCTGAGATGAGTGTGGTGGAGGGGATCGGGGTAGGGGGTTATGTCACCCTGCAGTGTTGTCAGCCTCCTCCATTGTTACTGCCCCTGACAGTACCACCATTCATTCGAGACAGGTGCTGGTAGAAAATGGAAGGGCCACCAGCTACAGATACCATTGACTGCTCTGGTTACTTTCTTTGGACGTTCTGCCATCTGCTTTCATGACTTTGAGCACTACCTTTTTAATCCATTTATGAGGGTGAAAAATTTAGGATCCCATTCCCCTTTCAGTGTTTTCCTTGAGATCTCTTCTTTCAGGCTGTAACAGCTTCTTTTAGGTTTAACAATATAAGTTCCTACCTCCCTCCACACACGTGGTACACCTGTAGATGTGTGGCTGAGAGCTACGCAAACTCAGAAAAGGTGTTCCAAGAAATGTAATTTCAGAAGACGAAAACAGCAATTTCAGTTAATGGTGGATGCTATATAGTTTGATGCAGAAGAAATAGTACCTGAAATTTCAGTCTTTTATTTCTGTGCATGCTTGTTTGTGGCTGTGGGCATAAACCCCATTTTTCATCATTCACATACTTCACAAGACACCATTCTAGGCTGATGAAAGTACAACACTGGTGATTACACAGTCAAGACAAATGGGATTTTTGAATCACACTTAACAAAATAGAAATCCCAAGTAATTCCCATAAAGGTTGAAAATAGCTTTATTCAACTGCTATTGTGCTACAGTGGAAATTGTGAAACATTTTTTTCTTTGGTTATGCAGGCTTCCTTAAAAAGCTATTACCAGCTTTTTTAATGGGAACATAAAGAGGCTATTTCAGAAAAAAAGAAGTGCCCCTTAATATTATCATTAAAGTGTTCACACATAGCCAGGTGGACATGATTTTCACACTCACACCTGTTTCTGAGAGATGACAGACCTTTTTAGGACATTTTGGGTAACAAAAAATCATTTGAAAATTTCTGGTGCTTTCAGAGAACAAGCCGATAACTATAGAGCATTTGTAATGCTGAATAGTGGAGCTAGAAATTAAAGAACAAGCATTGAAATGACAGAAATGAAAACCACTGACTGAATGTTGTCTTTTATTAAGGCTTAGCTGCTACGTACATTCTATGTGTAAGGTTCAAATGCGTGTAAGAAACATGATTAAACATGGTGATGCTGAAACCTCCTGGGTTAAGAAGAGCTATGGGGACTTCCAGGGCCTCCATCACCCCTTTAAATAGTCCTGCTCCTTTTTATTTCCAGCTGGGGAGTAATCTTTCCTCCAATTCAGCACTGAGGGTGAAACCTGCCAAGCTTAGGGGAAAAGGGGGCCCTCACTTTCCCAGCACAGTCTGCTCTCAGCACAGACACCTTGCTACTTCTTATTCAAATATACCTTTGGAAAGTGATGTTATTTTCTATAGTTGGGCACAAAAAAGCAAAACAAAACATGTAGCATAGGAGTTAATCCTTAAATTGGCTGGTTTGATTAAATATACTGAAAGGGAAGGCTATTTCAGAAGTACAAAACAAAACCTTATTATAAAACAATGATGAAATCATATTTACTACATCTGATTAAACGAAAGATAGGCAATTTCTAGGATAGGCAAGATCCAGGTTTATTTTGGTTTATTAATAAATCATGATAATTGTGTTCCATCGTTTTATGAGTAAAAAGTTAGCATCGATATTGCATTTTGTTCTATTAAAATAGTGATTTATAGAGTACTCCTTGCATAAAAACCATTGCAGAAAGATCAATTTATCAGTAAACTTTAATGGACAAATAAACTGGAGACAACATGTTCTGTTCAAATAAGATTTAGCCTATTACTTGGTTTCAGACTAAGGACACAGAAAATTGAACTTTTCTATAGTAAACAAAATTGTAAGCAAATGCAGTTTACCGCTTTGTTAGCTAGATTTCCATAAGCAGCCATAGCCCTCTGCATTGAAAGCCCTTTATTCTGCTTTGAATTTGAAGTAGGAAAACAGCAATATGATGCAACATAGCTATTTTGTCTCATTTCCATTTCACCTGCAAGAAAAGGAATCCAGCAGCACCCTGTGCTATGTTTACAAAAAAGGTTTCTCAAAGTTTGACCACACCAGGAGAGCTGCCCAGGCATCCCTGAGGCTACAGTCAGGACAACAGGCAGGAAAGGTAGGGCAGCAGGCAGGCGAGACAGGGCAGCAGGCAAGGCAGCCCATGCTCACCACCCAGCTCCAGGGTGAGTATTGCCACTTTGTGGATGTAAGTTGAAGCAAGCGCTGGCCTTAATGGGACTGACTCATTGTGGTGATGCTGGGAAGGATGTGGGGATGACAGGAGGTCCAACCCCAGGTGAAGAGTCATCCTGATCCCCCATATGGAAGAGGAGCGCAAAGCAAGCCAGGTTACTGCCATCACAGAAAGGCTAACAGACACCCAGCTTGTTGCAGGACGAAGGAACAGGAATTTCTCTCAATCATTTGTGAGCTGGCAAGTGGCACCCAGTGTGTCAGAAGCCACAAGGGCAGACCTGGTCTGCAGCAAGGGGGCTTGTCCATTGGCAGCAAGATGCAACCATGCAGCTCCTCTGCACTCTTCTCCTTATGCTCATAGCAAGAGCCAATAGTGACTGCAGGAAGTATCTGCATATACTTAATGTAAGTTTTATCAGCCTTTAAATACATCTATTTTCCTTTTTTTTTCTAGATGTAAAGGCAAACAGCAGTTCCTGTTGACTCCTTGGCTTATCTTTGTATTACTTTTAAAGGCATCACAGAAGCATTTGCTGTGAACTAATTTACCAACTTGGTCTGAGGGATTTCTACATGCCTGTTACAGAGTAACTACTGAAAAACTGCACCATAAATACACAGATACAGTATCTCACTAGCAGGAAGACAAGAAGCTTCAGATCTCACTGAAAATACTCTGTATTTTCCCATATGCTAATATATTAATAGCATGCTAATAACAACAAAACATCACTGGGGCAACTCACAAAGTATAAAGGAAGCACATGCCTTGCTATTTAATAAAGCCAGGCTTGCAAATAGTAATTAAATCAAGGTCTTTGCCATGGTTCTCAGCAAATGTAAAGTTGGGCAGTCTTAAACCACAGCAGTATAATGAGCCAAAGGACATGTGATTTGGCCACCTGACCTAAAAAATACTTAATCAGCTATAGTCACACAATGTCTATTTCTGCATCAAAATTATTCTTAAACTATGCATTACTAACACCAATGTCTGTAAAAAATTCACTTACCCTCATTGTGATGCAGTTTCAAGCAGTTTATTCTTTTACTGCTTGTTTCTAACCAGTCTAAATAGGGTTTTGGAAATAATGAACAAATTTTAGTCCAAGGATTTGAAAAGCAATTGAGACATCTGCCTTGGCCCTGAGGCTAGGCACTTGCATTCTGCCCAGGATGTGCTCCACAGCTGACAAAGCTGCACATCCAAATGAATGTTCCCTCAAGCCAGGAATAACATGGATCACCACAGCAGACTACTGAGAGACATGATGGCTAAACAAAATATGGACACCTTCAGAAATTATTTTTTATACTAAAATAGCCAAAAAGGAGAAAAACATAGTAAGTAAATAGTAGCTCTGCAGGAAAAGGTGGTTAAGAAACTATTAAGTGCAGCACAGGCTTTTGTAGCTATGTTAGATATGAATGCCTACAAGAAATGTCTATCCTAGGAAGAAGATTTCAGTGATAGGTGGTCTACATTCTACCATAAATTCAAAACCATAGCCATGCATTTGAGATTCTGTATACCTGATCCATCTGCTTGCAGCAGTCCTGCCATGCACTGCACGTGTCAGATTTACCTTGCAGATCAGGAGCCATTCACCCTGAAGATGCAGTAAGTGTGATGTGACCAGAGTCCATCCGATCAGTAGCCAGTGACCAGCAGCTGTTTGCTCCAGGCTGCTGGATTTTGAGCCGTCCAGTCCTCGGCACTGCTAACCCTATTAGCTGGGCAGCCAGAAATGTGGAAGATAACGAAAAAGAACCACAGCAGTAATCAATGGATAAAGCAATAGTCTACCTACAACAAGAAGTAAAGGTGGCAGGCATGTGCCTGTTGCATCTACATCTTCGTAATAGATAGGTGTAATTGAAATAAAAATTGTGAAATGAAAGATGTCAAAAAACAAGAAAGAAGAAACTGGTCAGATTCTATTAATATGAGTGAAAATTAGTTGCCTAGCTGCTGTACTTGCCTTTGAAAATCTCTGACCTAAATTGAGAGAGAAATGTCCTTTGCAGAATACACAGAATGCCAAATACATATTTTGGATTCATCTATGAAAATAGAACAGATTATGTTACTATCAGGGATGGTACAGTGAAGCATCAACCCTCCCATAAACCAAGTTACATACACACATACACAAATAACTCTCCAACCTGCCAAATTTCCTTAGCTGATGTAAACTGCTCTTTAAGGTACTTCTATTACATGAGTAAACATCACTTCCTATATTTTTTGTCAACTGAGTATAAGGATTTAAAGAAGACAAATCAAGTTTATTATTTTCAGTTCCCTGAGGAAAAACAAACACATCTGTCCTTACTCCTTCCCCACTGTTTTACAGTGTTTGCTGTTAGTTATTTCCACAAACACCTACATTTATCCTTATCTGCTAGGAGGAATATTTATCTCACAAATATTCCTGTCAAATGGCTCCAAAATGCCAGAGATGAATAAAATAAAATAATGAGGTGATCACCATAGAAATGAAATTTATAACATGCAAAGGAGTCACGATGAGTTCTAATGTGGTGAGCCTAAAGGTGATCTCTTGACACTGCTCATGCAGCGGGACACAGCCTGCACAGGAACAGACAGTAGGAGTTGAGAAACCTGTAAGGAGCAAAAGATAAGTGCGATCCCTGTTTTGCTACATAATGTCAGGTTTGTTATTACAACAGCACTTCTGTAATTGCTCTCCAGTTGAAGACAAGACACCTGCTTGCTCTTTTCTTTTCCCCCTCATGACTGGCATATGTCAAAGCTGAAGACCAGTACTACCAGTAACAGAGGTGCGGTCCCAGTGTAGCAAGTCCCCAGCACTGAAAGACTTCTCTTGATCACCACCAGCACAGCAGTAACTCTTGAAGCCTTTACAGCCCCATAGCCCTGAAGAGGGCCTCAGCCAAATTCCTTTGGAAGTTGTTTTATAGGCACCCTCTCCCAAGGTCTTTGTTAATCACAGCAAGGTAAACCTGCCAAGACATTAGCAGCATTAAAGGTGGAGGCAGGGATCTCTGTGGACAGTATCTTAAGTGGCCACCACAGGATCACCACTTATGTTCCTTTTTGCAAGATATGCTCCACTAAATCTGAAGAAATCTTACAAAAAACTGCAATATCAAATCACCGCAGCTTAAGCCAGCAGACCTGATGGGAAGCCCTGGTTACTGAGCCTCAAAATACACCTCTAGAGAATGCTTTCTCTTGAGAGTTCTGTGGCAGTGTGATTTTAGCTTTCTGTAACTGTCATACAGGGCAGTACAAGTAGATGTACATAGGGGAAGTGTTTCCAAGCCCCTCCTATAGAAGCAGGGACTTGACACAACATCTACAAATGATCGCATATTGTGAACTTTCACTGACAAAGTAATATATTGCAATGTCGTAACAGTGCCTTTAGATAGCTTTCCAGTACAGCAGTAGTTTATGATACGATTTCTGTGCTGCTTTGCCTTATATAATGGGACCTCAGTTTTTTTCCTGTTCATTCCCACTGACAGTGCTGCTGTTCACACCGGACTCCAAGGTGCAACCGCAGCATACTACCATCCCAATAAGAAAGTTAGGACAGCAGCAGTAAAGCTGGCAATTTTTTTCTCATAAGCTGCTGACTGCGTGCCTCGCCTCTGCAGCATGCAAGCCTCCAAGGCACGTCTCTTTTAACACGTGTTTCCACACCAGTGGATTTGGTGAATATCTCAAGACAGTTATGTTTAATGTAGCACAGAGCTGTGCAGTTTGATTAGTCTCAATGACAAAATCTCAGCTTACCTGAGCTGCAGGTTTACATTTCTCTGCATTGACAGTTTGAACACAACTTAGCTTGTGTTCAGGATAATCACAAATTCCATCTGTCTTTGCCTCAAGAAAGATGAGAGCCCTTCTGGGGAGGATCCCGTGCTGTTTAGTCTGCTAAAACTCAGTCTTGTGGCACCAGTTCAAGGTAGATGAGACACAAGAAGGCAGATGGGCCAGGCATGGAGCCTCACACTACTCCTATACCACCCACCATGCTCCCACTTGTGCTCTCCCATGGAGTGGCAACAGGGATGAGAGACAAGGTTGGCATCAAGCCCTCTTCCACAGGGGCTCACACCCAGCAGCGTAGACACAACTGCAGACCTCATGCTGTTCCCCATGTCTTTCCAGTAAATAAACTGTCTGGTCAAGGCAGCTTTGGCACAGCATAGCTGGGAAGCTGTCAATGGAAATCTCTGCTAAACAGTGTGAACGCACTGGCACAGTGTGTTCTGGGGAAAGAAACCCCAGGCACACAAATCAAGGGTGGTGAAGAGAAGAAATGCACACCAAAGGGGTATCAAGAAATAATGACTATATAGGAAAAGCTAAGGCTTTTTCAATAGTCTAAAGAAGACCAAGCTGTTTGTAAAAACTGTTCTCATTACTTCTAATATCCAACCTACACAAGCTGTTGGACAGTTGAGGTGCATTTAGACTCTGCTCCCGCAATTCATTTAATTCTATCTGAACAAAAAGCTTTCAATGAGCCTTGAATGTACCATCAGTTTCATACGTGCTTCTGTTATGATGTCTACTCTAGCTGGAAAAGAAAAATAAGTTTAACTACAGTTGCTTGTCCTTTCGCTTCCTATTTAGCTTTATTTGAAAATCACAGTAGTCATTGCAATACCATTTCTGAAAACAAAGATATATAAATAGTTTACTTAATTCTTCCTTTTGTTTGTTTTGATTTATTTAAAAACAAAAACATGCAACATCCTTAACATTCTCACCATAAGCAAACACAGACAAACCGCTTGCCTCAAACTTGAATTAAGTCCTATTTAAAGCACACCACAAGGCTAATTTCTAGTACTGGCAGCACAGAGATACTGATAACCACATTATGACACTAAGCCCAACTGGGGCTTACAGAGAAAACAAAATAGATAAAGAAAAAAGCATCTACTGCTGAATAGAAGTATTCACACTATTCCTTTTGCTTATTTAATGAGCATCATGGTATCCATGTGTGTGCAGATGTATATGTTGTTAATATTAGCATTATCCACTTTATAGGAATGCATCACCATAATCATTTCCTCTGAAAAAATGAATGTTACAACACTACCTTGTGCCAAAAGTGTCTTCTACATTAAACACACAAAATTTTTAACAAATTTCATTTGCTTTACTCTATTTTTCCGTACCTCTTGCATCCTGCAAGACCATAGCACAATTCAATCTAACCTACTTAAAGGACTTTCAACCATCATGTAACATTGCAAGGTAGTGAGTAACTTCTCAGTAAACTTCTACGGTCTTCAGTGGACAAAAATCCATCCAATCTGCTCTGTGAGTCACCAGTGCAAGTTTCCAGGACCAATATGACACCTTGTCCTAGTTTGCTTCTGCTAACATAGCCATCCCTCACCCACTCCATTCCCAGTCTGTAATTGCTGAAGTGGTTTGAATGTACATTTCATTAAGAATCTAATATCTTATTCCTTCAAGTTTCAAATATACATTGGAAATGGAATGTACATTAAATTAAACCTTTTCAAAGGTCAAGGTCCACAGACCAGATGGCCAACAAAATAAAATGCAGCTTGCCAACAGCAGAGAGTTATATTCACGTATGTGGCACAGTTGCTACAAATCTCCACTGACAACATGAGAAAAACCTTCTTCACCTTTGACCTGGAATTAAAATCATGGCTTCATTAACCTTGATGAGTGAAAATAAATTATCTCTTTCTTTACTGATACACCTCCTCCACGCTTAAAATGTCTGTTGAAATGAATGACGTCTTATATATGTTTTTTTTTTGAACCTGAACCTCACAATTAACTAAGGCCATGACTCAGGACAAAATCGTACTGTGGTGCTTCCAGACCTGGCAGGATAGCAAACAGAAATCAAGGTATTTAATGTTGAAAAGTAATTGAAAGTAGTGGCTTCTAATCCACGGCTCAAGTCACTGTCACTGCTTGGGCAAGAGGGAACAGGCATCAATGCTGAGGAACCAGAAGCCAGGCCCCAGAGACTCAAAGCCTCTTTCCTGAGTGTCTCTCATTGTAGCATGTCCATTCCCACTGAGGGAGGTCATGGGAACAACAGAGCTGAGCACAGACGCACTGTAGTCAGACCACACCCCCAAACACTGCTGCATATCAGCACCCAACAACACAGCTGTTTGTGGTGGCATACACAGAAAGCTGTTGTTTCTGACCACAGCCTGGTAACATGCTGAGCACTGAGCTCTCCTGTACAGCTAACTTAAGCACACCAGGTTCCTTGAGTGTTAGCAACACTGTGTGTTTTCCCTAGGTGAAAAGTGGATTTAGCTCCAGTAAGATAAATTCAGCATACCCCCAAAAGCACTGTGCCCATCACTAAATTGGGAAAATCAGGTACTAAAACCCACAGAGTGGATGTGTTTGTATAACTCATGGGAAACACTGAAGGCAGTGCCCCAACTGTTACTTGTCGCAGTGCCAATTATTTTAGTAAATTTAACAATAGAAAACTGCCCTGATTTTTGCTTTTCAGTAGCAATAAATACTGATATAAGGGTTTAATAATTTCTCATATCCATCTTTGTCATTTTTATGTCACAGTGAGCACCTGCAGTGGTGAGCATTTACAGTAGATAGCAAAAAAACACTGCTCACCCTTCAAGCTCTAATTCAAGCTCCACCAATTCCCAGATCCAAAGTTACCAGAAATTGAGAGCTATGTTAAAGAATCAAAGAAAAAAAAGAGAGCTAGAGAACTAGGTTCAAAACCAAGCACAAGACTTGGCAGTATTCAGTGCAGTTCCACTTCTTATATTCTTTTTAAGGCCATAGGAACTAAACAATGTGCCATGGCTGGAATTAAAAAACCTTACCTTACAAACTTAAGAATTAACATTTGAAAAATCATGTTTTCTATCTACTCATGTAATGTTGCTGATATATGCTTGTAGAACACCTTATCCCTTTAACCTCAGGCACACCTGCAGCCATGTGTTGCATTCGTACGATGGCAATTCCATTAGACTTACCCAAAGTGTCATCAATTTGCTGCAAAACTTTGGCTGCTGAAGTGCACTGTACTGTGCAAGCAGAGCAAGCAGGACTTCTCCCTCGAGACTGTACATACACTCATCTATGTATTTTCAGTGACATGTCTAACTTCACACCAGAATCTAACTACTCCCAGGGAATCCAGCGCAGCCTGTGGACAAGGCACATGACAACAGAGGTGAAGATTCGAAGTCCTCACTGCACTCTATCACAGATTTCTGGAAAGCAGTAGTTGCATAAATAAGAAAAAACACCCTCTATATGTCTGCCATTTTCCTGCTCTTTGACCCTATTTCTGAAAGGAAAATTTGCCTAGAGTTGGAGGAAGAGGCTATTGCAGAGAAGCTCTCTTTGACCCATATACCCATCTAATTTTTACTGTTTTCGCTGTACCTCACTTCTCAGCAGACCAATCCACAAGCAGCAAGACCATAGAAAAGTGCTATGGTGAAAACTGCGCACATGAAGGGATCTTCAGAGAAACTCCTCTTGAGGGGAAAGTAAAGCAACATTAACTTCACAGCCAGAGAGCATGAGACAAGGGGAAGTCGACTGAGTGACCTGGCACAGCTAGAAAATGGCATAGCTTCAGACTGCATTACACCTCATCATTGTTGCTAGTAATGCTTTTCTACAGAATAGCCTATTAACAGGGGACTTTGCAGATAAAATCAGGATCCTGGCTTTCATAAGTCTATGGTCCAAATTACATGAAAAAATGACAGTGATAATGTA
This sequence comes from Forpus xanthops, assembly GCA_032466535.1. Lineage (NCBI taxonomy): Eukaryota > Metazoa > Chordata > Aves > Psittaciformes > Psittacidae > Forpus > Forpus xanthops. The sequence continues at coordinate 24,056 of JASSUY010031766.1, read as the reverse complement.
CGTATGTATGCCGTAAACACTGCGAAGCAGGTGAGCTGAGCCAGCAGTACAGCCAGCACAAGATACACTGTTACAGCTCTGAAGAACCATCATTAGTTATATTTCTTATTCAAATGGGCCACTTTTAACCTTTTCTCAGACATACACTTAACTGAAATACTCTTTATTTGTTTTTTTTGAGAGAGAGCCCAAATGAGGTCACAATTGCCAACTTTCAGAAACAGCACAGAAGACAACACAATTTTGAGTGAGGATGCATCTCTCTTACTTCTGACCAAAGATCTTCCAGAGAAAACAGAACACATTATATGAAACCACAAAACATTCAAGTAAGTTTCTCAAAGCTGAAACAAGGCTGTTGATATTTTCTTTTTCCCAGCCTAAGCAGAAGCTGGAGAAGGGAAACAACAGAAGGTAGCTGTACCAGGTGACTTTGGTGTCCTTGTTCCCCCAGGTCTCTTCTCACTTCTCCCTTCCCTTTGGACAACCTGCTCCCTTCCCACATTAAATTCTCTCTCTGAAGCTGAAATCCTCCACTTTCTTTTTAAAAACTGCCATTGTCAAGGCATGAATATTTAGAAACAAAATCATTCAGTCAGCACTTGTTTTGGACCCTCAGGCTAGTACGATCTGGTCAAGTGTTAGTTAAACATACATACAAAAGAATCTGTTAAGACACTTTAACCTTCACTTAATTCTACAGATTTAGGGTCTACTACAAACCTAATGGAAACTCTCTTCCACAAGAATATTGCCTTTTTTATGCAGCATTTTGAAAATGTGCATCAAGTGTGATTATGTTGTTAAGCCGGAGAAATGTGTGCAGAATGGTTCATACAGTATCATTTACAATGAGTTCCACATTTTATAGCCATCCTGTTAATGTGAACAGTATGACAAATAAGGATACATTTATTTTTTAAAAATAATGGCCATCAGATTTCCACTTTTCACCGTATTCACCATTCTTCCTCTATTACTGAATTAAGAGCACATTCTGAGCTGAATTAAACCCAGAGCTTTTATACTAATTAATTTGAAACCCAAGAATGGAATTGGCTTTTGCTATCCATTAGCATGCTTCTGTTCCATGTGAAAAACATTCTTCACATTTCCATTAAGGAACTTGAGAATTTATCCTGTGTGCAGGGGCTGAAATGGAGCACACCTATAACTGCAGACAAGTGGAAGCCCATTAGTGGTTACTTTCATCATCCATGAGATCAGCTGTGGGGAGATCACAAAAGAGCAGGGAGAAAAGCCACACAAAGGAGAAAAATATAATCGGTTGTAAAATATTCCCTTTTATGTCATACTATGCCCACTAAATAATTAATTACAAATACATCAGCCACTGTTAAAAGAAAAAAAAAAAGAACTGGAGGGTGTGTGGGAGAATCAAGGAAAAGCTCACAAATGTAGCTAATAAAAAAGTACATGAAGAACTGCTGTTCAAAACCACCCAGGTTAAATGCTGAAGAAAGCACTGCCAGCAGCAATCGCCTGCAGGCATCCCGTGCGTGATTAGTGACTGGTGCCACAGAAACGGCTATGTTGGAGAAACCCTCTGACCCGAAGATCTTGACACCAGGAGCTAATTGCAAACCATGTAATTGCCTGTTCCAGATGGCTCTGTAGTGCAAAGACACACTGCCTGTGCCCAGTTTTCCACTGCTATAGCACCACACAGGTCAGAAGCAGTCTGCACTAATTACTCCCCATTGTCAGCTTCACCTAAAATTCCTAATTGTTTTTGGATTCTATCTGCAAATAAAAATTTCCATTAAAATGCCTCAGAGGAAACACCTTTCCCCTAGTTAAAGATGTGAATTACAGATAAATACCCTGCCTATTAACATGATTTTATGCGAATATAAAATGAGGATTTCAAAAACTATTGCATGTAAAATATGGATGTCTTCATTCTGGGAGAAAAAATATCATTGCTGTTGAAGGGTAAGTCTCCCTTATCCCCTCCCCAGCTGCAGCAGAGACAGGCAATACATGTTTTTGAGATTTCACATTGCCACAGATTGATCTCTTTCACATTAAGTGCGAGACAGCTGATAACTTGCTACCTGAAAGGCGACTGTAGGGTAGAAAACCACCCGAAAAGGGGAAATGGCTCAGACAAGAGAGTTCACAGTGGTTAACCTCCTGGAACACATTAGCTATGCCAACTCCCAGTTGCCCAGACTAAACAACCCTGAAAACCTCTTGATTTTATTCACTAACAGGAAATGATTCAGATACAGTTCTGCAAAGGCAGTCAACAAGAGGTAAGTTACACACACTCGCTGTACCACAGTCTACTATGAAACTATCGGGCATAAATATTATTTAGCTTTGCTGTAATTTTTGTTTCCTTCCTTCTTTTTAGTGCTTTGCCCTCAGTTGACACATCTAAAATGTAAAATATGATGTTTCTATCTTACAGCTCAATACACATCACTTGATTTTTTAAAATGCACATATCCTACAGACTCCTGCCAGGTGTAAGAGAGAGACAGAGACTGGGATCTCATAAAGAACGGTTCCTGCATATAACTAACAATAAAAACCAAAGTGTTGTCAGGTCTGCGGCTATGAACAGAGACTTTCTTTCCTTTTAAAGCTTGCTTTTCATAAGAGATATTTACTTATCAACATAAATGATGTACACACCTCTGAAACAGCACATATAAAAGGATCACAGTCTTTTCTGGTGCCACAACTCATCCCAACTGCTCTACAAAGTACAGTTATTGTCACAAAACCAAGCCCCCCTTATCCCTGGTCAAACTGCAGTACCATCAGCAGTAGAGCAGTCCCTTTACCTGAAAATAAAGTAAGCCTCCATCCTCCTGCATTTGCACGTATCCATACTAATGAAACAGCCAGACTTCAGGCTCAAACTTTCATGATAAGGCAGAGAGTTCCTACATTTTCCAAAATTTTAACTATATGAGCCCTATATGTTCACATATGCGCTTAAAGCCACACAGAGCAGGCAGAGGAATGATATTTGGGATATGCCAGCACCATTCTTTCACATTTTGCTGGTCTATAAACACCAGCAAGGCCCTTCCTGCTCTTTCTGTTTTCTTTAAGTTTTGGTCTTACATTTCCAAAAACAAAGTCACTTGTAGCTTCTACTGAATCAGACCATGGGAGGCAGATGGTTCATGGATATTTCCAGAATGACCTTTTTTTGCAGCTATCTCCCATAAGAGGAGGCTAAAGGAAATGACCACATGGTCCTATCTATGTATTGGGAAACATAGGCCAAGAGGGCTCTACTGTCTTATGCAACTTTTAAAGGTGAGAAGAGAGTCATGTGAATTAGCCGGAGGCACAGAAGCAACCAGGGTCCTGCCACCCCTGAGGAAGGAGCAGGGGCGAGACCAGCCAATGTACCACATGCACCAAGGCACTCACTGGCAAGAGAGCAACAGCCTGTAGGTAGGATTATTACACACTGGGCATCCTGCAAGGTAATTTCTGAATAAGTCATCTGGTCTTAGTAAGGCTTAATTTTGGGACTTTTTCCTAAAAATGAACATGACTTGGCTCAAAATATCATATAAGAAGGTCAAGAGGCATGTATGCTTAATGTGTGATAAATGTGTCTGCAAACAAGGGCAGCCACAGTGAACACCGTAATTGGGCAGAGAGGAGGAAGCATCACAGGGTTGTGTACAGTTTAGAAAGTCTCAGGAGAGACACATTAGCAACCTGCATGCAGGGCAGCAGTGGCTCAGGTAAATGTTGGCATGTCTGGATGGCTGGTGCAGGCTTGTGCCATGAACATGCTTGTGCATGTTTTGGGCTTGCACAGGAGAAACGAAATTCAGTAAAAGGCATCGCCCAGAAATGGGGGAACTAGGATGACGCTGCACATGGCTCATTTACCAAGATAACATCACCTTCCTTCCCTTTCACCACCCCTGCGTGATAGCAAGTGGCTGGGACCAGGACATACGCTGAGCTAGTGACAGGTTTGAATGTGCAGAAGTGAAGTGTGCCTGCCCATGGTGGGGATACTACCAGACTGCATCTTAGTTACATTATTAAAACAGCAGACCCTTTAAGTCTCATCATCTGCATCTTGCCTTTCTCATGAGCATCCAGAACAATCCTTCTGTTCATCACCCTCCACCTGTGGCCAGCTGCAAAAGTTTAGTGTTCTTGTTTCTAACACAATCTTAACATAAGCGCAGATAGTAAAAAACACAGTGCTAAACACAGTTCCTCTGGTTTTACATTTGTTTCAGACTGGAATTCACACAATTTGCTAACCATATGCTTTACAAGACTCACAAGTCCTGCAAGGCTCACAGGACTCATCAAACCTCAAACTGAAGAGTATACTTGCTTCTGAATTCTGTAACTCTTACATTGCCCTATAAATCATTGTCTCCACTCCCTGGCTGCTCATCAGGAGCCAGGATTTTTTCACACCTGAAGCATTTAGGACTTCAAGACACATCTACAGCAACCACTATTGCAGGATGGTTTAGCATGGCAAAGAAGATGCATGGGTGAAGGAATGTCTTTGACGTTTTTTTTCTGTAGACTCAGCAATCCAGTCACTTTGCTAGATGGAGAATCTGGTAGGGGAAATCACCTCGTTTATATTTAAGGATAACCTTTATACATTCCAATCAGAAATTTCACTTCATATCTCCATTTCTTATGACTATTTCAGGCAGTAGGCCATATATACTTAAAGACACCTGTACACTTGTAATGTTCACCTTCCCTGCAACAGGAGGCTGAAGTTGGGCTTGCTCAGCCTAGATAAGAGAAGGCTCAAGGGAGACATTTTAACAGTCTTCCAGCACCTAAAGAAATCTGGAAGGGGCTTTTTACAAGAGCATTTAGTGACAGGACAAAGGGGAATGGCTTTAACCTGAAAGAGGGGAGATTTAGGTTAGACATTAGGAAGAAATTCTTCACTATGAGGGTGGTGAGGCACTGGCATAGGTTGCCCAGAGAAGTTGTGGCTGCCCCACCCCTGGAAGTGTTCAAGGCCAGGTTGGACAGGGCTTTGCACAATCTGGTCTAGTGGAATATGTCCCTACCCATGGCAGAGGGGTTGGAACAACATGAGCTTTAAGGTGCCTTCCAACCTGAACCATTCTATGATTGTATTATTCAATAACTGACAAAAAGCATTTTCCCAACTCATTCAGCTCCTCCCTTGTGAATTAATCAAGTGGAAGACTTCAGTCGTGTTCTTAAACAATTTCTGAAAGGAGGATGCAAGCCACTGCAGACCTTATTGCCCCACACTAAATAGATACAGACAGGTACTACCCTAACAGATTTCAGTAGCTACTCAGAGAAAATTACCTCTAACCTCAAGTTAGCCCTTTATTCCTGCAGAGGACACACCAGACACATGTTTAATTGAGAACATGCTGCTATAGCTAACCACAGGCAAAACTGCTGTAATGGAGATTAACACAAGTATGCATTTAAAGCCTCTGCTGAATTGGGGCCTTAAGTGAGTACCTCACTTGGGAACAGGAAATTATCCTCAGAATACCTGCATCTGTAATAGACCACTTAGAAGTGCTTTCAAAATCGCATCTGAAATACTCTGTTTTCTACATCCTATTACCAAGTCTATATGGGAAGCAATGGATTTAATTTAGCAAAGCAGTTCAGCAAAACAGATGGGCTGTGTGTCACTTCTGGCCTCCTTCAAGACCTGTCTCCTTCTCGCATTTTGAGAAAACTCTCCAATACCGAAGGGAACAATAATTATGAACCCCATATGCTTTGAACACATAAAACACCTATATTTGAGTCCTAAAGCTATCTGGCAAGCCCTTCTTACTTCTGCTTCTGAGGGAAAGTAGGCTGTAAGACTTTGTGCCCTCTTTGTTTATCATATTCATCCATTCAACACTACTGACAAAGTAACTGCTTTCTTTGATGGCCTGTGATAAACCTTGCCAAGTTAAACAAAGGGCTCCCAGCTATTAATCTGCTCTGATGATGTCTCTTATTTGGCTAAACCTGTTTGTCAAACAACTATAATAGCTATAAATACTCCAGATTAACTCCCAGTAGCCCCAAAGCAAAGACAAGCTATAAATTTTCAGGACAGGTAACAATTTCCAAATTCTGAAGGAAAAGAAAGACTCTCATAGCTAAGTGGCTAAAGCAATGGTTGCACTTTCCAGCTCCGCTTCCAGTTGCTGATAGCACAGATAAGAACATTAAAAAGCACACACTATCAAGAACCAGTCAAAAACATCCTTTAAAGCTTAACAAAGAGGGATGCAACTCCTAACAATGCAAGAGCAATGGGTTTACAGTTTTAAGGATTGCTTACTTCTGAAGCCACTGTCTTCACTGCCATGACCTGGCATGGCCTCTGTCACATGTTGATCAGTATCTCTGTTCATGTTCCTGGGCAACCAGTGGTCCTGCTGGAGCAGGGGGTTGGAACAGATGACCTCCAGAGATTCCTGCCAATCTCAACGAGTCAGTGACTCTGTGACCTACCAGCAATGTACAGGGTCACACCCTACATATTCTGACCCAGATCCTCCTATGCAGCCCAGGAGGCAGTTCAGCTGCTTTTCCAGAGCTTTTTCAGTACTTCTTTCCATGTCCTTGTTAAAGCCCCTTTTGGTTTCTTCCATCCTACTGAGCATCTATGTTCCTCAATGCTTCCAGGAGTTCTGGTTCCCTGGCACATAACCTGGCTGAACTGAAAACCCAGAGCATGTAACCTCCTTCTTCTCATCCATTATACAATGCACCTGGTAAGAAGTATTGAATGTAGGCAACCCTATCATTTATTTTTAACTCATTTAGAAGGCTTTACTGTATTAAACAATTTTATAGTAGAAGATAATTTTAGAAATGTTAATAACACACATTGCAGCTTAGCAAAGGTATGTGTAGAAGTTACAGTTTGTGTATGCCTAGCTTGGCTTTAATCACTTCAGTAGGAAATGAGACAATCCAAATATGATTCAGAAGAAAGAAATGAGACAGGGCCTTTCCACTGGCAAATACTAAAAAACCCCAGATTGATCTCAGACAGCCAAGAGAGAGATCTGTGTGCCTTGTACAGAAGGAGCAATAGACTATTCATATTAGCTACAGATGAATTTGCTTGTCTTAGCAGACAAACAATTTCCTATCAGTACCACTGGTTATTTTTAAAGTTAAACCAGCAATGTTTTATAATGAAATAAAATAACAAAACAAAGGTTTCCTTCTGAGGCAGTGAGCTGAAGTAAGAGCAATGTTTCCTTCTTAATAGGATGACCAATTGCTATCAATCTTCAAAGGAAAATACAACTCTTGAAGCAAAACATTTATATTCTTATTCATTTGCTTTCCTTCTTGTTATGGGAGCTGCTTTGCCAGATGGTGGTTAGCAGATGAGCAGCTTCCAATCATGTGGCTCCTTTGGACCTCTACTGCTGACGTACATGATATTTAAGGGCTACTGAACTTCTGGGTGGCAAAACCTAACCCTTTCAGAGGGATAGGTGACAACCCCACCAAAGGAAACCTGAGAGAGCTGCAGCAGCATAGGCATTTATTCCCTTCTGATTTTTCTGGGTGGGTTTCAACAGGAGAGGGAGGTGCAGGCACAAGTGAACATCCTCACCACAGGTTTCAAGATAGTACTTTGGGGTCCCTTCTTCTGGGTTCTGTGAAGGATTGCACACTCCATGGGTGGAGTTTACAATCTGGACAAGTGTGATTTACACCAAAGTTATATTTTTAGAGGAAAGAAACTTTTTTTGTTTGTTTGTTTTTTATTTTTCTTCGGGTTTCTTTTTTTATGCTTTCAAATTCATGGAAACAAGTTTTCAGGCAAACTTGTAGGACCCTACAGGAAAGAGATGAAGCTTTGACACAGACTTTTATCTTCCCTTCTTCCCCCTATCCCTTGTTTATTCTTCAATTCTCTAACAATGACAACAAACTCCTATACCATGGATAAATTAAACACTTAACATTTTGTGAACTAAACATATCCTATTTTACCAGGGCAGATGTATCTAAGAGCATTACTTTCCCATATTGGACATACATAAGAAGAACTCCCCCATATCTTATCTTCTGCAGTAGGTAGTAGGCACCAGAAAGGGGGAATCCCCTTTTAAGTCCTCAGACCTTCCTAAGGAAAACAATGTGATTTATCTTTCAAGTCTTCCATGAGGGCCAGGTGAGAAATGGTTAAAAAATTAAAAATTGTATTAAGGGCAGCAGAGGCAGTATCATGATTTCCGTGTTTTCCATCTTCTCCAGATCAGGAATGATTTCTTCTAACAATACAGAACAAAGTGCTTTTTAGCAAGAGAAGTAAATTGAGTCTGTGCTTCATCTTTTTCCTTTGCCAGCACAATGGAGCTGTCAATAATATAACCTTGAATGTGTTCATTTTCACATATTAACCCTTTGAGTCCTATAAATTTAAGCAGCCCTTTTGTCTTACAGGAGAGAAAGTGCATTTTAAACTCCTGAAACAATGGAGATCTGAAATTTTAATTAAAGATTTCCTTGTACACATACACAGATCACACTCCCTTTAGCAAAGAAAAGCCTCTTTTAAAATTAAAGTCATACTGAAATTATTAACATAACTCCTGGGAAAATGCATAATCTTTACATATCAAAAGCCAAAATGACTAAGTGAACTACGTTTAATAAATATCGCATTTCTATTTGAGTTCATACACTCAGTTAATCATGCACTGATAGGTAAAAAATATTTGTAAAGCTCTAAGTATTGCAACTTAAGCATTTTAAATTTGACTGGCATCTTGGTCTTTGCAGCTCCCTCAAGGTCTCAAATCTTCCCTCCTTAGGACATGAGCCAGCAGGAATAACTTGGAAAAGACCTGGACCCTCCAATCAGCAGTGCCTTTCTGCAGCTCCCAAGTTGCATGCCTTCCTGCTGCTCTTGGATGAATTGCTGAGCACCTCCATCTGCACTGTCGAGGGCAGGCATGACTGCACTGCTGCCTGCATTGCTGTCTGCAGGGCACTTAATACTGATTTTTGTTCTGTTTTGGAACAGGGATGGTATCTTTAGTGGGTGCCTGGGCAGGCTGTGTGTTCACACTGTAATTCCTGCTGAACCAACACCCATCATCTGACTCCAGAGCCTGGCACAGGCTGATTCCTCATTTCAGGGTATCAATATTTGGGCATGCAGGGGAGAGAATTTACTACCTCTGTATTTTTGAGGCACACCTTTTCAATTTATCAGGCTCACTTAGAATCACATCTTTGTCTCTCTCAATACTTCAAAAGACGCAGCAAAATCTGTTAACATCATTATCTGTTTTGTGCACATAGCAAGAAGATTTAAATGTCATTAAAAAAAACACCCTTGACCACAGTTACCATGGGTGCATAGGTGAAGGGAAGACCCAAAAGTGAGGACAAAAGGATTTCATTCAGTCTTCTGTATTTATCACTACTCCACCCTGGAATCAGCTACATCCAGTCCTTGGTTCGCAATACACAGTCAAAGGATGCAAAGTAAGTCTTTCAGCCCAATTAGGGGTATGTTGATCCATGACATCCACCTGTCCTAACATCTTCCAAAATTCAAGGGGCACTCACATCCCAGCTGCAATGGTCTTCTGCCATAATTACAGTACCTCTATGAAGTCTTTTACCTTTGAAGACTGGTCCTGGTCTAGCCTGTCAACTCAATAGACATATTTAATCTTTAAATAATAATAATAATAAAAGCAAATTATAAAACATTTTACCATTTAGCAGCTAAGTATATAGCAGCTGCATTTAAAAGCAGCCACCACCATCCAGTGAAAGCAAATTAATTATTTAGATATATTTATAGGATTTATAGGGCAACTGAAGCTAAAGCTAGTTAATTGAAACCTTGATAACAGGCTGAAGTCCATGCTAGATCCTATACTGTGAAATGCAAAGTCTTTATTAAACCAAGCCATTAAGGAGGATGATAATCCCTGTGGCCTTAAATGTGAATAAGGTGCAATGTAAATAATAAAAGGCAAAAATCCAATTTTCATGCAGTGATCTTTCAAATACTCCGCAGCTTCCATTAAATTACTTTTTATTCAACACATTGTAATGGCACTAAGGGCACATCAGGCTTCCTTGTAATACAATTATTGTTCAACATAAAAACTGGTTTTTAACTTGAAACAGAAATGTGAAATATTTTATCTGGCTTCTCTTATATGTCAAATGACAAGAAAATTGAGAATAAAAGCTTCACAGATGCAATAAAAGAGAAAATAAACAAAGGGAAAATAAACACATGCAAACAAAAAAGACCGGGAATGTGAAGACAAAAGAAAGAAACAGGGTACATAATAGTAGCTTTCCAGTTAATTTTGCAGCAATTTAATACTAGGAAACAGAACAGGAAAACAATTTCAGTAACTGAAGTAACTAAACTTGGATACAGGCCAAATAGAGCTGTAGCGCATAGCAAAGGAGGTGAAACACATCAAAGCTCTTAAACCAGAAGAAAATGTGGTGTGAGATGTCTGTTGTGCTCTTTCCAAATATGAGGAAGATAACAAGAGGCTAAGTGCATCAAGCACCACAACCTGAGCACAGTGCTCTAGTCTGGAGGCGTGCAATTGCTCCTTGGCTCCGCCATGCTGGTAAACGGTTGCTTTGCATGTGCTTTAACTTTGTATCTACAAAAGGATAATTTATTTTCTATAAAGCAATCAATGAAGTTAAGGAACATTAACTAAAGATATCTCTGTTAATTAAAGAACTGGAAACTGTAACATAAGGTCAGAAATTTACTATTGTTCAGAAACAGACTATTCTTATAGCCAAATGTAATCAATCCATTAAAAATGAGACTATACTTGCTGTGATGTCAATTTATCCACTATAACCCTTTCCACAGATCAAAATAATTCCTCCAGCAGAGTTGTGATGGAATAAAGAGAAGGGAGTGAGTCTATATTTTCTCAATTCTGTACTCAATTTGGAAGCATTGTAACCAAAGAAACCCTTCAGGACAAAAATGCCACTTTTTCCTACAGTGTCTTCACTACATCAAGAGGTCTGCCTTACTGTAACCTCCCAAAACGTATAAGCATTCATTTAACAATATTTGTCACTGTCTGTAGCTATGTCTGATGTCCTATTTTCTGTGCCTATTCTCTGATCATAAAGACAGAATCACAGAATGGTTTGGGTTGGAAGGGACCTTAAAGATCATCTCATTCCAATCCCCATGCCACAGGGAACGGCACCTTCCACTAGAGCAGGTTTCTCAAAGCTCCATCCAGCATGGCCTTGAACACTGACAGGAATGGGACAGCCACAGCTTCTCTGGGCAACCTGTTCCAGTGTCTCACCACCCTCACAGTGAAGATTTTTTTCCTTACATCTCATCTAAATCTACCCTCTTTCAGTTTAAAACTGTTACTCATTGTTCTATCACTATATGCCCTGGAAAAAAAAAATAAAAAATCTATATATATCTTTCATATAAGTGCCCTTCAAGTGCTAAAAGGCCGTCATGAGGTCTTCTCAGAGCTTTCTTTTCTCCAGGCTGAACAACCAAAACTCTCACAGCATGTCTCCACAGGAGAGGTGCAACAGCCCTTAGCGTATCTTTGTGGCCCTCTTCTTGTACAGGGGACCCCAGAGCTGAACACAGTTCTCCAGGCGGAGTCTCACAGAGCATAGAATCACCTCCCTCAACCTGCTTGGGCTTTTGATGCAGTCCAAGATACACCTTGCTTTCTGGTCTGCAATTACACATTGCTGATTCATGTCCAATTTTTCATCCACCAGTACCCCCAAGTTCTTCTCTACAAGGCTGATCTCAGCCATTTTTTAACCCAGTTTGCACTGATAATGGTGGTCCCCCCACATGTAGGACCTTGCACTTGGCCTACATGAACTTCATGAGGTTTGCATGGGCCACTCCTCAAAGCGGTCTGTCATGGTCCCTCTGGATGGTACTCCTTCCCTCCAGTGTATCAACAGCACCACACAGTTTGAGGTGTCATCTGCAAACTTGCTGAGGATGCACCCAGTTCCACTGTATATGCCATTAATAAAAATATTGAACAGTACCAGCCCCAATAAAGACCCCTGAGGAACATTACATGTAACTGATATCCATCCGGACATTGACCATTTATTTGGTCCACCTCTGCTCCAATAGTTAAAAATGGGGAGGGAGCACCTTGAGTTGCTCAGAGACAGCTCTGTAGCACAGTCACTCAGCCACCCCATATGGAAGTGCACCTGGAGCCACAGGGTGATGGCGATGGGGCAGAGAGACAGTGTCAAGTAGGCATAGGGGCTATGGCAATGGGGCTCGTTGTACTACTGCTGCCCAGGTGGCTGTGAGCAGCAAAGGTCACAGGCAGCATGGGACCAGAGTGAGCCATGAGGGTTTCTGAGCTGTCGCCTCACATCAAGTCTGAGTAAAAACACAATACATCCCTCAAACTCCAAGGGAGAATCAGTAAAAAAGCTCCACGGCCTGAACCCATCAGGAAGCTCAGTGGCCAGGAAGCAGCTTTTGCGCAAGACCTTTTGTTACTGGTAAAATTGTTTCTCTTTGCTTCTTGTCTGTCAAAGAAAGTAAATACATGAAGAAAGAGGGGAAAGGTGTCCTGGGTTCAGCAGTAGCAGTCATTTTCCTCCTTAGTAGCTGGTGCAGTGCTGTGGTTTTGACTTTCAGCCTGAGAACAGCACTGATAACACTGATGTTTTCAGTTGCTGCTCAGTAATGTTTACTCTGACCAAGGACTTTCTGAGTCTCATGTTCTGCCAGGGAGGAGGGGAAGCTGGGAGGAAGCAGAGATAGGACGCCTGACCCAAGCTGGCCAAAGAGGTATTCCATATCACAGCACCTCATGCCCACTATATAAACTGGGGGCAGTTACCCAGAAGGGTGAGATCACTGCTCAGGTCAGGCTGGGTATCAGTCGGTGGGTGGTGAGCGGTTGTATTCTCTTCCCTTGGGGTTTCCCTTGTCATTATTATTATTGTTGGTAGCAACAGTGGTTTGTGTTTTACCTTAGTTACTGGAGGGCTCTTATCTCAACCTATGGGAGTTACATTCTTTCCATTCTCCTCTCCATCCCTCCGGGAGCAGAGGGGAGGAATGGGGGGGAATGAGATAGCGGCTGCATGGTTCTGAGTTATGTCTGGGCTTAAACCATGACAAAAAGTAAATCTATTCATGGCATGCAGAGAAGAAAATAGTAATACCTGACATACCTAAAGTGAAGTAATATAGCAACTCTGCCAGTGAAACCATTTTCCTGAATAATATTTGCACTAGGTCAATGAAGCAAAGCTATTTGAATGATGTTTCTTGAGTTGTTCTTCCTAAGGAGGAGAAGATTCCCTTCCAGCAACACTCTCAAAAACAGCTCTGCTGAGGTGCTACGATATTGCTACTTACTACAGTAGTGATTTCTCACACCTCCCACCAAAACTGAGTCACAGTCCTAAAGAGCAGATCTGCCAAGTAGCACATTACTCACTTTCTTTCCTTCATTAATTACTGGGGAAAAAAATAAAAGCTACAAAAAAAAAAACAAAACTGTGTTTGAAATTCATTCAGATGAAGTTACTAAAAAGCTGGGATACAATGTCAGGATCTCCCCATACAATTACTTTCTTGAAGCCACATGACTTCAAAAAGTAAAATGCTGCTATCAAGGCACCTTTTAAAGCGTTTTATCTGCCAAAGAAACCTTCCTGGGGTGGGGTGAGACTCAACAAAAAAACAAAAGTAACCTTTACCATTATGCCTGAGATTCACTCTGGTCTTTATCTGCTCACTGCCCATCGCTCTGGGTTTATATGCTAATGAGACAACTTGAGGTTCACTAGTCTTTGCTCTGTGCTTGGCTCCAACTTATTTCACTAGAACTGGAAAGGAATCTTTGAGTGAAGGAGTCAGCATCACTATCCAAAACCTTTAAGTCATGAGTTGACTCATCAAAGAACCACATGTTCATCAAAAGCACCAGAGCAGCTGAGGAACCACAACTCTATCCAGTTTCTCATGATCTCTCATTTTAAATGTGAGCTGATTCTTTTCACCCCAATCCTGAACCAATAAAAAGTTTCCCTCTGATAGCTGTGGAGAGGATTAAATGAAAATGCTTCTCCTACATCCAAGATCCTAAAAAAGCCCCACTTTCATCATAGTTTTCATAACCAGAGGAATTCATTCTCAAGTGATTAAACAGGAAAGGGCCCCCTGACAGGGCAACATCCTAGTGCAGGAACTATAAGCACTACATGATTCGTATCGCTGAGGGAATTTAAACTTCTATTTTGTATAAATCCTAACTAGAACAACAAAAATCCAAAACACATTAAAGAGGCTGGAGTAATTGTAATAACTCCCAGAATTTTTAAGTCTCATTTGATGAAAAATTAAGAACTAGAAAGAGTTGAAAGCCATCACCCACTGGGAACATACCCTCTGCTGCCCCAGACTGTGCCCCTTTTATTGTCACCTTGCTGCAATCTGAATCCTCCTCCTGTGTTCACAGCCAGGACATAGCTGTCACTGCTGCTGTTTTTAAACAGGAGATGGTGTACATTAAGAGTGGTCAAAGCAGGGTTAGTCTAAAGTGTTTCAATTTGACAACAAATATGCCACAGCACAAGCCCCAATTCAGATGTAGCATCACGGAGATGCTCATCAGCAACACTTGGCCACATCCCTGGCGTAGCAGAAGTTCCCAAGCTGTGAGAGGGCAGAACAGAAACCCAAAAAAGAGAGTTCAATATGCTCTCTCTATCTTATTAGTCTTATTACTGACTGCACCCCCACCCTACAATGCTGTCAGGGCAAATTCTCCCTAAACACTCCTCTCATATTTTTAAGATTAAGCTATCATACAAGCCCTACTCCCACAGGAAACCAAACATCCAAAATAATCCTCTCCCATCTTCTGCACAGACCTGTGCTGCCTTTCAGTATGACTAAACATGGTATAGTCATCCCATTCTTAGCTACCTCTGAGCACACCCCTCTCCCAGTGTCTCTGACCACTAGCATCACCAGTGACTTGGGAAGCATTTCATCATTCACATGGAAGGAGGTCTTCTCCCTCAGCCCTCTCTGCACTCATCACACAGAAGAGTGATGATGCCTGAAAACTGGGTTCTTCAGCATAGGTTAGAAAGGATGTGTTAACATGGGAGGTTAATGATTCAATAGCCACAAATGCCTGTGCCTCCACACCTGACACTGGCAGATGCCCTGGCCCCCTGAAGAGAAAAGAAGCATATGGAGAAGGAAGAAGGACAGGAGATTCACAGCCTATCCCTTAGATGGGCTGTTCCTGCCTGCTCTTGCCTGCTGTTGACTTCATCCAGTGACAAAGAGCTGCAGAAATGACACAGATCCTTTCCTGGATCTTGTGTTATCATTCATAACAAAAGAATTTGTCTCAGAGGTTCTCACTATTAGTAACTTTTTAAAGGTGGGCAAAACATCTGGGAGGGGGGATGCATTAAAGGACATGACAAACTTCCCTGAGTCTCCCAGAGAAGCACAGTTAATTGATGTGCCAAACCCATTTCCCGCTCCCGACTCACCTCAGCTTTACACACTGCAGAAGGCAGCAAGTTCGATGATTTGATTTTATTTCATTAAGGATAGAATAGGCAAAACAAATTATCAGCAACAGAGATTTTGACAGGATAAAATTTATATGAAACAAACATTAAAAGCAGAGAAACAGGAAAACAAAAGCCCTGTGGCTCTCTATGCCTCTGCATCTCTTTCAGTGTGTTGCTGGCAAGACAAAGGGAGGAAGACACCAATCTTCCCCTTAGCTATTTTTGCTTTCTTGTATTTGAGGCCTGGGATGAGTGGTAGATGGCCATTCAACTCTGGCTGTTGAGTTTTTGTTTGATAATAAGCACAAAACGACCTCTGCTTGGCTGAGCAGTATTATTATAGATGCTGAAGCCTACACAGCCCCTTCTTTAAAGTGTGCTAAATTATTTTTAACAGCAATGATATAATACATACTCAGATAAAAGTAAGACTGACTGCATATAAAAGGAAGTCCTGTGTTTATCAGAACAGATAAAACTCAAGCTAGGAAAAACTGAAGTTTTGTTTCCACAATATAGATCAAAACTACCATCCTTTTCTTTCAGAATATAATTTACTGATTTTCATTATTAAAAAAGTATGATTGGTTCAGATTTTACATTGCTGCATGCCTGTGAAACATAAATACTCATATGCTTTCCACTATGATCTAATACCACAATTACCTACACAGCAGAAGAGAATGAGCAAAAAAAAATTCACCTCATGGCTGTCAACTATTACTTTACTGTATTTTATGCCGTGTATGTATGACTGTATTCTCTAAGGGATCTTTTATGGTTTGTTTCAGAAAGGAAGCATGAGAAAGAATGAGGTTCTTCACACAAAAATTCTTGGCTGAAACACAAGATGCTCTGGACTGAGCACGAAGCTGTCCACGCCTGTCTCTTCCACAGCGCTGCGCCCTCCCCCCATGGAGATGGTGAGCAGCAGCAGCCCCAGCGCTGATGAATCCTGCCCACTCAACGTGCTGCAGCTCACGCTTCTGCCAGGAAAGCCGGTGCTATTTCCGTCTCTTATCTCTTGACATTTTAGCACAGAATTACAAGGAGGCTCGGCCACGAAGAACAGAAGAGTCTGTTACGATGGGCTGCAGCATCCTCAAGGGACAGAAGCCTTGCAGCAAGCTGGTACCTATTCCTACATGTCCCCTCCAGCCAATCCCTTGCTGGACATCCCTCCTCCCTCATCTGACAAGCGCAGATCTGTACTTTTGGGTGCAAGAGAAGGCTGCATACATGCACACTTATCATCCCTCAAACAGGCATGCTCTGTCCCAAGCGGTCACCATAGGCAGAGATGTAGCAGGATCAGCCACTGCACCACGATACAATATACAGCCATGCCTAACCCACAATGACAATACTGCAAAATTTACTGAACTGTAGATGGGCTCAAAAACAATGCATGGAACATTTTTTTATGACAAAAAAAAAAAAATATACACTATAAGAGATCACGGAATCATAGAACGGCTTAGGTTGGAAGTGACCTTAAAGATCACGTAATTCCAACCCCCTGCCATGGGCAAGCATATTTTCCACTGGACCAGGTTGCTCAAAAGCCCACCCAACCTGGCCTTGAAGATACATATATATAGCACGCAAACATACATATGTGTATTTGTGTGTGTGTGCCTTATTCAAAGACAAATAAATGTTAATGGAAGTCAATATAAACACAATCAAAATCCTTCTACTTTATGACTTTAAAATAATTAAAAAATCATAAAATTATTACTTTTACTGGAAAGGAAAACATTGATTTGCTTATAGAGTTGACAATACAGCAATCCTGATGCAAGCTGCAATAAATGTCTTTCAAAACATGCACGAAGGCAGCCAAGAAAAAGGCAACCTGCTAAAAGCTGTTTCAAAACGAAATTAGAAATCCAAAAGTAAATTCACAAAGTCATGTCTTTTTATAGTAACCCACAGAGGAGCTTTTGATTGAAATTAACCTGAAATTAATCTGCAAATAAACATGTTCAATAATATTTACTGAAATGATCATTTAGTAAAGTAAATATGATAGTGCATGCATTTGGCTGACTTCTTGGCTGTCACTCATAAGGCAATTAGGAAGCAGCACACCAAACACATCAGGATCCCCTTCATTTGGTAAAGATATCGCAGTATCTCTACCCAAAGTCCATCCAGACCTCCACAATCAATATTTTAGATCTCTCTTTCCTTTTACCCGTTTTGCACCCAAACCCCTCTAATGATACACCAACTGCAGCAACAGATGAACCTTTGTCCAGAAGGGAAAAGACTTTAACAGCTTAATTAGACAGTAATACATATTAAAATCAAATATTATTCAAATGATTTGCCTATCCTAGTCCTCCCTCTGAAAATAACTGTGACTGTAGGAGAACGGATCATTAACATTTTGATAACAATCTTGCCAGCCTTCTGTTGAAATATTTTCTCTTTAAACTAAAACTGGGATTTGTTATCTCATGCCAGCAGACCATCCTAAAATTAGCAACGGACAGTTCATATTGGCTTGGATCAGATTTTTAAAAAACTTGGAAAAAAAGTTAATGCTAACTTGCCTGAATAATCAGACTCATGCCTGTTGCTGTAGCAGCAGAAAGACACTCTAAGCACTGACTAAGAAGCAACCTCTTCCCATAAATACCATTTTAGTGCATGAAAGGCACTCCTTAACCATATACAGCAATAGTATCACTTGTCTGATACATCATATTCCAGCTGACAGCCAACACAAGGGACAAATTCCTCACTATCACAAATCCTTGAAGGATCTTCAAAACAAAACACGGATCAATGCCGCAGAGCAGGAAAGGGCTTTGTACCTTTGTCCCATTGCCTTCAAGAGCAGAAAATAATTCCTCAGCATCCCTGAGTCAAGCTTCGTTATGTGATCACCATGGCGAAATGAAACAGCCTCATCTCTCTCTTTTATTAATTAGTGAATCCCACAGCCTTCCCCTTTCTGGCACCCACGTGCAAAACGAACTGCAAAGCCTTCTAGTTTCTAAAATTTGACAAGACACAGACCTACTGCAGAATCAGCTTTACAGCGTTCATGAGGATGTGCACCCCTCAGAAACCGCTGCCCTTAGTTCACCCACACGCAGACTGGTAGCACCAAAAATCCCAAGTGCTTCCAACAGGACAAGAAGCCAAACTTCAGCAGAGGCCAACCCATGCTTTGAAAGTGCCAGAAGCCAGTATGAGACAAACCTGATTGTGGTTTTTGCTATTTAACCACTTGATAACTGGTCTGCACATGTGATGGACCAAACCTGATGCTAGCCACCAGGCGCTCCTCATGACCATCAGAAGAGGGGCAGAGGAGGCCCCATCAGCTCCTTTGGGTGGGTATCATTGCCTGAGCCCACAGGTGACCCCAGCTAACAGTGGCCAGAGTGCAGCAAGTTCTGTGCAGCCAACGGAAGAAGTTACGCTTAAAAGACTGGGCAGAAAGCGCTCCTATTTCCAGATGGTTTACGTTTTTCCCTCTACTTTTGAAAACAAAATGTCTTTTTAATACCAAAAGTAATATTCCCTCCATCTGTCCTTCCCTTCTTCTGAACTGAGAGACATCGCACACACATATATCATTAAATCAATATTTGTTCTTGCTAACCAAATAAAAAAGCTCAAATTACATGCAAAGACAATTAAATTAAATTGTTGGGCACATGCTGTGGGTTTGTTTTTTTTTTTTTTTTAAGCTATTCAAACAATTTTAAAGGTTTTCAGCAATGCTCTAGCAACATAAGCAAAACTTCCCGCAAAGTGGAGGTAACGAGTTTAACATTACTGCTGAGGAAGACGGTAACAGAGCCAAGCAAGTAAAACTAGCACATCAGCAACCCCACCACCACCCCAAACTGTCAGGAAAAGGCACGGCTCAAGCTGTCGGAGGAATCTGAGCTGGAAGGAGAAAGAGGATCTGGGGCTGGTAAATGGGGAGAACCTGTTCCCAGGCCCATCTGCATGATGCAGTAGAAAGATTTTTTTCTCACTTTTTTCACCCTCATTTTCTGGGTTGGGGTTGGGGCTTTTACTTTCTTTTTTTTTTTTTTGCTGCATAATGGTCAGGACAGCAACTTTCCAGCCGAAGTACCGGTCTGTTCCAAGCAAGAGGCTTCCGTAATCAGGAGCAGCTTGGTTTGGTGCAAGGCCAGGGATAAATAGGTAGCTTTCAGCTGGCACTGGGTCTCCCTGTTGCTCCCTCCCCAGCTGCAGAAGCACAGCTGCTGTGAGAGCTGGGGCAAGGCCAAGGTCATGCAGCTTTCTCAAATCCCATAGTTTATCTTTGTCCAGGCTCTTGTGTCCTATTAGAACTAATGTTGTGTTCTTTCCATGACAGCCTACCCCAGACTGGGAAAACCTGTTGCAAAATACCAGATTTTAACAAGACTGCATTGAAAAAGATTCAGCTTGATATCTGATGAGTGCCGGAAAGCTGAAACCACATGCGTCCTGAACAGTTTTGATCCATAGTCCCTGAAATCTGAATTAATCCAGTGCAGAAGAGGTCAGCAATTACAATGTTGCAATTCTTAAAGACATTAATCAAAGTGAAATATTAGGTATAAGTGGCCTTCTGAAGCTTAAGGAAAGGCTTCTAAAGAGGAGTGAGATATGACTTAAGAAGAAAGTGGCATCCCATAGTTATGGATATTACAGGTGGGTTACTGAAGTGCAAGAGAGAATTATGGTTTTTATCTGAATTCTAGGCAGTGCTTCTTGAAAGAAACAGCATGAAATGTTGAACAGAATAGTGAAATTAGAGGGGACATTCTAAATACGACAGTGGAATACCCAAGACAGCCTTTGCAAGTTGGAACTGTAACAGGATTATTAACCTGAAATTATGAGACAGCAAACAAAAATAACTCTAGACTATAAGAAAAGACCTTCCCAGAGCATAAAATCTTCTATGGCATAAATAAAATATTGATGTAACATTTTATGTGGCAGCTTATTGACCACATGGACAAAGCTTTTTCTAGAAAGGGCACAAGTAGCCTCCGTCTGACCTGCAAACACAGGCACCCAGCATTAACAACAGTCTGACCTGTTGGGCACCCAGCCAGCCCCAGGAGTCTGCCTGAACATGAACTGATAAGATTAGAAACAAGGAATACAGTGTAGTGTTACAGCCCATACACAGCACACTCATTGCTGCATCCCTGCATCAATGTTCCTCGCAAACCAAGTGCAGCATCTCTGCCAAGCCCCATTCAACGGCAGAAACTAACTGTCCTAGCTTCAGTGTATACCATTGATGTTTTTTATCTCTCCAGATCTCAGCATCCCTAATAATAACTCTGTGTTTGTAAGGGAGCTTCCCTCTGAAGATCACGAAGCACAGGAGGGTGGGTGAGTGCTACCAGGGCAGGTTCTCAGCTGGGAGATAGGCAGCTTAGAAAGTTCATGCGGCTCATCAGAGGTCAGTGGCCATATTCTGCATAGAAACATGCTCTCTCTTCCTTCTGTGCCTTTAAACCACAGCAGCATTGTCTCCCTAAGCAGCAAACAGCAGAGGTTTAAGGGAGGTGGGTAAAAATCCCCAGAATTAAAACATGCACAGGATCTTAGGGCTGAGCCAAGCAAGTCTATCCATCTCTCTGAGTAACCAGCTACTGAACACTGTCATATGCTAAGCGTTACCAGCGTTTGTCATGAATCATTCAGAGGCATGACATGCAGGGATTAAACTTAGCATTCACATTTGTCAGCAAGAGGAGACCCAACAGAGGCATGTAACACTGACACAAACTAATGGGAAAGGTCTAGGACTAGCAGCACAAAGTCCTCTCCATAGCCCCACAACCTTTCAAGGTGTGACTGAGCTGGCCATTCCAGTCCAGAAGGAAAAGTCCACTGTCAACACTTGGAACCTTTTGGTCACATCAGGCCCATCATGGGTTTTTCTTGCTTGCAAGTAAAAGTTAACAGCATCATCCAAATATGGGCAAAAATACTCCACTTCTGGAAAACGTAATGAACATGAAATGTGCAAATGGCAGGTTTTCTAAAAAGCATCGAATGATGAATTTCCCTGACTCAGCCCCTCAGCAATTGCCTCTCTATGCTCACTCAATTCTGTGAGGACAGCTGTAATTGCTGTGATTTTAGATACTCCTGGCTACATTATTCACAGTCCCCTTTGGTGTGATTGTTAATCTCCTGCATTGAAACACATTTTTTAGCCGTTTGCCAGACAGAAAAAAAATCGGCAAGATCACAAACTTTAACATGTGAAGCGTCAGTCCTGGATGGCTTTACACCAAAGTTCAGGCACTGGCCAGTCAAACGAGCTAAGTCAGAGAGAAAGAACAAACGTTAGGTAAGTCCATGAGCCTATGCATACTGTGTGCTGCTGACAAGAAAGGTACTCCTATCGGTGCAAACCTGATCATTAAAAAGCCGAGCTGAAGAGTTTCCTCTGGTCAAGACAGAGTATGCCTCCTATACAACCCACTGCTGCTTGCAAGGGATATAAATGCTCATAAATGCCAGACTTCATCTGCTTCCTCTTGCAGAGCCCAGGGTGGCATCTTCACCTGATAAGCAATGCATTCAAAAAGGAGATGCAGCAGTGGAAAATCACTGCAAGGTCTGCTTCATGTCCAACGCACTGTAACCAGCGTAGGATGAGGCAGGACTCACAAAAACTAATGACTCAAAGTCTCTTTTGGAGAATTTCTACAAACAGAGCAACTGAAAAGCCTAGATAACAAGTTAATGCTGCTCCCTCTGCTTTGCAAACTCCTGTGAAGCCAAGGGTAGTAACCTTTCCCCTGGGCTAACAAATGGCATCCTTCCACCCCAAACAGTGAAATAGCTCTGCAAAGCTGATACATGGGAGAAGTATCTACTGCAATACAGGGGAGCGTAGCCCATCCGTCACTTCACTGAAGCGCGCTGACACATCATTTTCCTTGTGTTCACAACTTACTGTCTACCATTACCTATACCCCTGCCTGGGAATGTGCCACATGCCTGCCTGTCACTTTGACCATGTTCGTTTTTCTGGGAAAAAACAGAGGCATCTTTTGTTTTTCTAGGTTGTTTCTTTTTCATGCAAATGTTGTTCTCAGTTTATATTGCAAGCAAGCAAGCAATAAGCCCCACCACACCTGGAATGGGAGATGCCTGGTTTGAGAGGAAATTGCTAAAGAGTTGAATGCATTTAACTGGCTATTAGATCTTGAGAACTTCTGAAAAAAAAAAACCAAAAATTCTGAGTGAGAAACTGTAACAATTGTTAAAAGAAAAAAAAAAAAAAGCAAACAAACCAACAAGCAAACCCCCACACTCAGTAAAAGAGGCAGATTTACCATAATGCCTCGACCATCTAAGGGAGCCGTTTACTTTGACAGGACCTAAATTCCCCAAGCGGTTTGACAGTGGTAATGGAAACAGAGGAGCCAATAAATTATAACCTTGTGGGTAATGTGCCTACCATTATAAACCACTCTTAGCCTCCTGCTTTATCCCCTGGGAGGGGGGCACTCCAGCAGTTGCTGGATTTCCCCTCTCCCCTTCCTCCAGTGTGCTCTTTCAGCAGTCAGACCCTTTCATAATGTCTAATACCATACTCCGCATATACATAGCATCTTTAATGTGAACATCACAAAATATGTTATACCATTTAGAAACAGACTATTGTTTTTTTTTTACATGGTGAAAGAGAGGCGTTGGGAGACTAACTGGCTTACTAATAGTCACATACTACTATGTACCCATAAAATCCCAGTATTTTCCAAGCAGGTATTAGTAGATAAACACCATTTTGAGGTCTTTCATACTGAAGGTGTACATGAAATATCTTAAACCACCAACGTATTTTGGAAGCCTTTCTGCAGCCAACTTCAAGACCAGCTGCTCAGCTCATCCCCAGCCCATCCCCTCTCATACTGGGCTTCAGCACTCTGGGTAGACCAAATCTGCCATAAACTATGGGAAAAGAAGCTCCAAAGATCAGATACAGAGATACAAAACCCCCCAGAGTGTTGCCAAAGTCATTAACAGCATTTGTTCATTTTAGAAAATACCATCTATACAAAGAAGACTTCCCTACAGTATAAGGTGTAGAAGCAAAACACAGGTGTAATAGCAACACAAAAGCTGGCCCTGCTCTGTCTTCAAAGGTTAATTAAAATTCTCATAGAAACAGATCCCTGGTGCGATTCTAACATATCAGTCTGAGGATCTGGGCAAGTCTGAAGTCTGATAGATGTGACCTTGGCTCTCTGCCATTATATTTCATAATTAGCAGTTTCCTTCCTAACCAAAAAGCTCACGATGATATGTCCCATTCTATATACCACATTACCTAAAATGAAAGGTATTAATTAGTAAAATAATGTAATTTGCATTTAAGCCCCAGGCAGCAAATCTACAGCAATTCTGAAACTAAAATATATATGTCTCGTAAAAAATCACTTTCAAGGGAGCTAAGCTGT
>JASSUY010031765.1:53708-76361 GCA_032466535.1 Forpus xanthops | reverse complement strand
CAGCCCTGTCAGCTAATATAACTAAAATGAAGCTGAAATCTTGCAGTTTTTCTGCACCATCAGTGGAAGGAAGTAGGTTTCTTGTGGACTGGTTTTACACTTTTGTCCTTCTGAGCAATTCCTTATTTTAAGATGAGTTTAGAAATACCTGTTAAGTTTTGTTATTAAGTATTTCAAGACCCTATAGAGTTATTGATCTCATTTTTTATCATAAGCTTTTATGCCATCCTTAATCTAGCTGATCCTGATTACTGTTTTTTTTATCCAGTTAAGATTGCAAGCATCCTTGTGCTATATCTGATGTTTACACTTCTGTTGCTCTAAAGCAGA
The DNA here is from genome assembly GCA_032466535.1 of Forpus xanthops. Lineage (NCBI taxonomy): Eukaryota > Metazoa > Chordata > Aves > Psittaciformes > Psittacidae > Forpus > Forpus xanthops. The sequence goes on along the minus strand of JASSUY010031765.1, from coordinate 76,031 downwards.
TCAACTTCCTCACTTGCCACCTATCACCAAAATACGTATTTTACCAAACTAAAATCAGACAATATTAATTAAGCTTAAGCAAGTAAGAAAAATTAAAATTTTTAAACCCTCAACTTTCTTAATTGAAACTGTCCTGGACAGATATAGAAGGGACACCTGTAATTCTTCTGAAGGACAGTGTTTACATCTGAATTATAGTATAGAATGCAGTTCTCAGTTTGAATATGGAGGAGGGTAAAGCAAATGTAGTTCTCTAGCTCATGACGAAAATAAAAACAGTTGTGTTGGTATTTAACCCTGCATCAGCGATGCAAATGGCCTGTCCTATTTCCCTAAAAGAAGCTGGAAGACCAGAGTGTGATGAGCAGTGGAGAGGAGACAGTGATTCTTGGGTCAGTATGTACGCTCTGCATGTAGTGCTTACAATAGCTACTAAGTGCATACAAGAGGCAGGAGGTGGAAGCTAATAAGAGGGTTGTCTGCCAAGACCCTGCATGGTGCTACCTGTCAGGGGGCTCCAGATGAATATTCATCTGGCAGGGAGCTCTTCCACTGGTGGCAGCAACAGCCACCCAGTCAGCTGCAGCCAGGCCCAGAGGCACGAGTCAAACCCATTTCTAAGGGAGCTGCTGACATGACTTTTATCCCTACCAGCCACTCCATATTTTTCAGGCTGTAGCTATACTAAAAAGGAGTGATAAGCTTTTCATTTACATGAGCGCTTAGGTCAAAATGAGTGTTCATGCCCTATATATCAAAGCTAACTACTGTTGCTAATATTTCACAGGGGAATTTTAAATTTTTCAAGGTCAAGAATTCAACCTGGCCCATCGGCCTTTTAAAAGGACTCTGATGGACTTGTCCTCACTGTAGGCAATGGTAACATGAATTGAGATAAACTCTACAGAGGAATAGTATAAAAAAAGTTCAAGTTTATCAAAAATTGAAAAGAATCCCTTTTTTCCTCCCCTCTCATCGCTAAAAGACTACGACCAATTAACCTCTAACTTTGAAAAGTAAAAATGCCTGTAACAGCCAGAAATTAAATTCTTTAAAGATTAGGTGCTGGGAGAGCAATATCAGGCTTAGAAGGAAATCCTAGTAACACTCTGAACTATTAAGTCACTACTTGCTCTGAAAATATAATTATTCTGTAAGCATTATGTCAGGCAATATTAAATGTAAAAAGTGTAGTTTCAATAAGACATTTCTGTTTTCTAACAGAAGGACTCTGTGCATAATATTTTCAATGACACAGAAAAAAAAACCTCAGCATACAATTAATGAAAAACAATACTGTGTTGCATTAAGCAGCATGCTCAGCAAGCACTAAATCTTAGTGACATCAGATTCAAAACAACACTGTTATTGCGGTCAGAAACAGCCCTGAATATTTACAAACTCTATTTCTAGTAACCTGGGGATGGAATGCTTTCAGTATTGTACATCTGATTTTATAGTATTCACTGCAGATTCTGATGGCAATTATAAACCCATGGAATATACAGCACTTGTACGGCACACAGCCTCTCTCCATTTACTCATTATACTTTTTTCTTTTTTTTTTTTCAAACTGAGAAATTTCAAACGACACAAGGATTTACCTTTATTCTTAACTTTGCATTGGTAAAGCTGTTACATGAATAATGGTGCTTCCAGAATATAAAAGAAAGAAAAAAACAGAGGAAAATCTGCTTATAAATGAGATAGGTTTGGATCTTTCTGCCTAAGTCAAATACAGTTTAAAACAATGACACAGTATCAACAGGGTAACTTCTGTATTTATGGTCTCTCCACTACCCATAAAAGAGATTTTAAAGAATGCAGTGGTTGAATATGTGTGCATGATGCGTGCATATCTTACTTGGCACAGTCTCTTATTCTGGGTAGCAGTAAAGATTGCTGGTTACGCAGCTATCCGTTCCACTGACATTACAATTTCCCCTACTCAAAGCAGCAATAACTTGTCACTTTCCACTGTCCTTTCTCTGACCCTCTCCCTCCACTCTGCTCGTTTTTATTCTTATTGACAAGGCTTATTATTCCTCCTCCCAATTCCAACCACCTACCCTCTTGCAAATAGTAGTATCAACTATGTGGTCATCAGTAGTATCAGTCAACAATGTTATTAATATAGCACACACTGCTGGGAGCAGATCAAATAGCCGTGCTTTAAAATATTAGTTTTAAATGCACCGTGAGGAAGGTAATTGCAGTTTTCTTCACATTATAAAATGCAATATTGCAAGGACAGACCTGCAAGAATTTAATGTTAATTACTGGCCCAATAACTTGGAGGATATGTTATTTTTTTCTTATTGTTTTCATACACAAAATAAAATAAAACCATAGCAGAAGGATGCTGTATCTGTGTTTAAAGAAGAGGTTGTTGGCAAACACCATAGCTCACTTCTGCCGAAATGTACACAAATGATATATGCAGCCCAGAAAGCTGGCACCAGGGGCTTACAACCTTAATTTGCCTGCAAGAAGAAATGGAGATTTACCTTCAGAGCACGTTCTTGATTGTTTTCAGCAGTCAGATGTCTCGTGTTGTTTGCTGAAGTCTGGTTCTGCTCTTTCAGATGATGAAGCTCCTGCTCCAGCCGTTTGCACTGCAACGAGGAAAGAATCCCATTAAGTAGAGGAGTGTGGGCATAATTTTTTCAACAACCCAAATAAATTAACGTAAATAACCCTATCACCATTTCTGCAGTAGTGAAAGCATCAGACAAAAGCAAGTTACAATTCTGGACCAGTACTACACATAAGTTTTTTAAATGTGCATCATTATTCAGTTTCTTCCCTAACTGTATGCCAAAACCCACCCCTAAGTTTAGTATCAAATAAAGACATTTTGCAGAATATTTTAAAAAGTCTTAAAATGTCAGGTTGAATTTCTGCTCCAAGTTATGCCAATGTAAGGCTAGATTTTGGCTTTTATAAATTAAGCAACTGGATTTAAAGGAAGCAATACATGTGTTTAGAAAAGCAAAGAACCTCTTCCAAAATCCAAACCCTAGACTTTTATTAGAAAATATATGTGCACTTTTTATACTTTTTCACGCTAACAGATTACTCTAATTTCCAGGCACACACCACATCTTGAAAGAAAAGAAGTTTCAAGATTGCTTTAATATTTAATTTAATGACAATGAATAAAAAATTTAACATTTGCTGCTGTATGCATATACATGTATACTCACTCCTGTTCACTGAACGTCTGTTTTAAAGATTAGAGATCTGCATATTGTGAGCTAAAGTATATTTCACCATTTTTATGGTAAGAGGTCTTGCCCAGTTACCTTGTTTTGAAAGAGTAATTAGTTGTCAGCAGACAGATCATTATCATACTAAAACCCCACTATTTAAACAAAACAAAACAAAACAGAACAACAAAACAAAAGAAAAAACTGGGAAAAAAAAAAAAATAATCAAAAAAACCCAAACTAAACTAAGTACTAGGAAGGTGCAAAGGAACAATTGTTAGAACTAGGGAGAACCAGAATATTACCAGGAATACTCTTTACAATGGTGTAATACAAGCAAGTAGTTTGGATATCACCACCAAAACCAAAAGCTGATAGACTGCTAGAATAAAAGAAAATAAATTCATAAAAAGGATTTTAATAAATACTTCCTGAAAATAATAGCAAAAAAGGAACAAGAATCATTATATAATGCCCATGTAAGCATTGCTGTCTCAAAAGCATTGCTGTGAAATCATCACTCTCTTGTGCTATTTTGGTGACTGGACAACACAGAGCTACATTCCCACACATGTGTATACAACCTATTACTGAGCAATTGAGTACGTAGGATAACAAAGCATGGCTCATGTCAAGCAAAACCAAAAACCAACCAAAAACCCCCGGAAAGTGGAAAACTGTGAAATAAAGAGCTGTGGGACAGCAAAAATTGTAACTGAGGTCTAAGTAAAGCATGAAGTACTACAGGATCTCAAGACAGAAACTTTAAAGGCATACCAATACATGTACTTCTTAAACACAAAATAAGGCCTTAACCATGAACTGCATATCAGGTATATATCATGGTATAGAAACCAGAATGATATAATCCTATATTTGAGTAAGTTTTAAATAAGTGCAGGTGTTCAACAGCATTATTAAAAAAACTCAGTTCACATATCTATTGTTGTATTTCAGTACTTCTGTTAGAAGTCTGGGCTCATTTCTAATAGGATTACTTACTTTAAAGGCAGCAAATTCCTCTGTCCTAGCGCATTCTCTCAGAGTCTGTTATAAAGTTTTTTGATGCAGGGGTTAATTTTTATTGCAAGAAAAAGAGAAATACACACTTTCTGTTAAAATAGTGAAACACAGAAAAAATTTTGACACATTTGATTGCATATATTTTTACAGACTTGAGATATGCGACGTCTATGTTTAACTCACACACAGGCACACAAAACTCACAAAACACAGAATGACAGTAGTTAATTGTTTTTCCATGTCCAGTATGCAAATTATGTCTGCAGACATGAAGTTCTAATAAAACTGTTGAAGAACCAAACCCAAATTATGCATTTTTTTCTCTGACAGCTTTTGTTATTTCTGTAGCATACATGATCTAAACACTGTTAAAAAAATTAAACTGTTACTTCAGGCATGATTTCAATACCTCACAGTTTACATCATGTAAGATCAGCAGGCCTCCCACTTTTCTGCTTTGTCAACACTTTTCAAATTTGGAATTCCCAACTTGATAACAACACAGGTTTCTTACAGTAAATATTACTAAATAGGCAAAAACTTCAACCTACCTTAAAATATTAATTTATATTCATGCTATTCTCTTGATTCCAAAAAGGAAGTGAAAATACGCTAAGAACAAAACTTAGCTACAGGACTATCAGTGAGACTCTACTATCATGCAGCATATACAGAGCATGTATGATAAAGATGCAGTACAAGTAACATAAAATGGATGGACCTTACTATCGAGTCAATCTTCACATGATTACTTTTATACCATTTTGTAAGTAATCAAAAAAAAAACCCCAACCCAAGTGAACCCAACCCAACCCAACAACTAGGCCTATTCAGTCAGCATGAAACTTCCATCCATTTTGAGCTTATGTCCTGGGTTCTGCAGTAGCAGCCATTTTTCTCCTTAGTAGCTGGTGCAGTGCTGTTTTTGACTTTTGGTGCTGATAACACTGATGTTTTTAGCTGCTGCTTAGAATGCTTCGTTGGACCAAGGACTTTCTGAGCCTCATGCTCTGCCAGGGAGGAGGGGAAGCCAGGAGGAAGCAGAGACAGGACACCTGACCCAAACTAGCCAAAGAGGTATTCCATACCACAGTATGTCATGCCAAGTATATAAACTGGAGGCAGTCACCCAGAAGAGTTAGATCACTGATTGGTTAGGCTGGGTTTCGGATGGTGGGTGGTGAGCAGTTGTATTCTTTTTCCTTGTTGTTTCCCTTGTCATTATTATTACTGGTGTAGCAGCAGTGGTTTGTGTTATACCTTAGTTATGGGACTGCTCTTATTTCAACCTACATTCTTTCGATTTTCCTCCTTATCCCTCCAGCAGTGGGGGAAGGAAAGGGGAGTGGCTAACAAACTTTGTGGCTGATTTACAGCTGGGCTTAAACCATGACAGGGCATCATTCAAAAAAATGGTGACCTAATTTGAGCTTTAAACGTAAGAGCCTTAACATGTTGGAAATAATGTATTAACAGAAGATGTTCTGAATTATCAAAATAAATGTATTTATCCTAGCTGTCTAGGAAATTTTATACTGTACAACACTTTGATACCTGAATTACTTTTAAAACATTAAAATAGCATTCCAAAAGCATGCACACTTTTTCACAAGAAAAAGCATAGGAAATTTCTGTGCAATGCTGTAAAGTTTTAAAAATAGAATTTAAAACAATGCATCCCTTCTATGCATTCGAGCCAACATTTTTTGAATTCTGTGTCATTGATTGTTAGAAAGGTCCAGTAAAAATAGATGTTCTTTAAAAGAACATGTGTTTTTATTGGTTTACTCTAGGACTCCAAAATGCCAACAGCTGCAAGGAAAAAACTGGATTTCCTTCTAAAAACATACATAAAAGTACTTTTTGGAGCACAGTGAAGAGAAGGCATCACCCAATTCAGTACTGGCAGAAAGGAAACGTTGGCTGTATCCTTTTATGAAAGCTAAAAGCTAAAGGAAGTGTTTAATTTTAAATATTCTAAATGAGAATGTCTAAATCCTGTTATTCCAAACTTGTGAAAACTCATACTTGGGAAACCTTCAAACAGAGTGCTCTTAAATTCAGAGACAAAATATTTTGTGCAATGTAGGTTGTCTACACATCTGATCTGAGGTGTAACTGTCCATTTAAATGGAAGTTCCCATGAATTTAACACACTCTGAAAGACATAGTTAACAGAGTCTGTTAATTGAGAAAACTGCTTCTTTACCTCAGATATTTTGTATACATCAAGGAGTATAAGAGCAACATAGATGAATGTCAGAGAATATGCTTTGATCAGAATGCTAAAGACTTTGCTGAGTAAAAGATTTTAAAGCCTCACAAATAGTAACATGTCATTTTATGATGACACAAAAAATCCACCAAGAATTAGCTTCACCACATGGTCTGCTTTCTGCATTCAGAATTCTGCAGCCAGAAGAGGCAATACAGAAGATACAAAAAAAAACCAAACCCAACCGGAAAAAGGTTTTCTCTCTTTTTCCAAACCCTCAGGTCATAAGTCTATGCCAACTGCTCCTTGAGCAACCATCAGTGTCCAGCTGTAGAGTTTTCACCTCAACATTATCCATTCCCAGCAATGGGCACTCAAATCCTCTAACCATATTTCCACATGGCTATGCTTTTCTAAATGCACTCAGTCTTTTGAAACAAATACCCTTGTATGCAGCACAGGACATATCACTAGCAGCTAAGACACAAAAGCAAAGCAGGGCACATACCAAAAAGCTAAGAGAATCAAACAGGAAAGAGGATGGACAGCTAGTATACCTGCTCTTCTCTCCCATCTTTTAATTTAGACCATTATGCTACAAACAAGCAAAATCAGGATGTTTGTGAGAGACATGGGTTCAACCTGCAGTGGCTGCTGATCCCTTTCAACAGCTATTCAGGTGAGACTGTTGAGGCAAATCTCAAAAAATTGCAAAAACCTGCTAATGGGGACACTGGCAAAGAGGTTAAGAAATGGATCAGGAGAACAACATGAGCAGAGTTCTTGAGGCTCACACAGAAAGAGGCTGTTAAAAAGACGGTCCTAGTTCCAGGAACTCAAAAAGAGTAAAGATGATTTACAATGAATTGAGTTTTTCAGAACATAGAAAAATCAATGCATATAAACACTTACTAGTGTTTTGCCTTTACTGGAAAATGAGGTTGCATTCATATATCAAACATAACTTTAGCACTTGTATAAACAAATCATCTTTAACATGCTGCCAGCTTTCCAGCATTATCTTCTTCATCTTGTACCTATAACATGCAAACATGGCATTACAGCGCCTGCCATGCCTACATAGATTGTTAGTTATTTTTTGATCGTTACTTAACATGATTCTTTAGTGAGGTGTTCTGAAGGTAAAAGGTACAGACATTACACAAGAGTACAAGCCATTGGAGAAATAACATTAGTAGAGATAAAGAATACAGCAAAGCATTAACATTGAGCAGAGCAACACCCATTTGGTCCCTCTGGGCTGTTTATACGAAGACAGCACCCATTCCCAGAGCCCTCATACAGAAGCATATGCAACTTTGTGCTACATATGTCAATCAGAATGTTCACATGCTTTCAAAGAGACATAAATATTTTGCTACACTGCTGTCCCTTGCTCTCATCTCACTGAAAAGACAGTAATGTCAGGTACATTCCGCATTTCAGTGCGTATTTGACTCAAAGAAAAGGTACTGTGACACACCTTGCCTAAAGCAGTAACAGCTAAACCTGAATAAAACAAAAAAAGTAACCCTTACTACAAATGCAGTCTTGGTGGCTATTTAATCCTGTCACATCTATATTTGCTTTTAAATTTACTATACAGAGTACTATGTTTTTTATCATCTTTCATTAAAAGGAACAAATTAACCCCTCCTGAACTTACAGTAATATGCTGGGGATAGGGGGGAGAGAAGGTGGGGTAGGGGTCAATGCATCATGCAACTTACATGCTAGTGAAAAAAAAAAGGAATTGACTTGGCTCTATTAATAGAGGTATGAGGGTCAAAGCCTAATGAAATACATGTACTAGGACTAAGATGAGGCAAAATTCTGCACAAAATTCTTTCCTGAATTCCAAATCACGTTTGATTGTCTCATCCAAACAGCACACACTTTATGAAAACGTTCATCTGAAGTTATTATCAAAATCTGTAATGCTTATAAGCTTAAGAACCAGCACTGGCATAAATGCACAAGATGATACTGCTGAAAAAAGGGACAGTACATACAAGTACCACAATATGCTTGCCCTGTTCTCATACACTTCTGGGAGCTTAGACTATTGGCTGAGTGGGGTCAGGGTGGTGAGATAGCTGGATCTTCAGTCTAATGTGATCTCACCCAGTCAGTCTTATAAAGTCTCTGTAGTTTAATAACAGATCTTGTTCAAAGCCAAAGCCTCCCACAGATAGCTTCATTCTGTCATTAAATTTAAACTAACATATTTTTCCTCAAGTCAGACAAAAGTATAAAGTGAGTGCTTAGTCACTTACCATGGGTGAAACAGCAACTAATTACTCTATTCTTTATCAGAAACTTTGCTTCAAACAGTGAGTACTCTATCACATTCTGTGGACTTCTATGTATGAAGACCTTGCTGGTCTTGAGCTGAATTGGTACACCTGTAAACATTTAGCTCCAATCCATTGACCAAGTCTGAGACTAAAAGCTGAGAGAGACTGAGACCTAGCCATACATAGGCTCCACTAGGAGTTCAGAAATCAAGGGGGTTTGTTCTGAACCTTGTGACTCAGGAGGAGAGTCCCCCTTCCCCTACGTGTCTTCAGTCTTTGTATCAACCACCTTTACCTTGATTTTAGCTTGACTTTCCTTTGTATGCTTCATCCATGTCATAAGTAATAGAGTGAAGCTTGCCATCAAATTCTATTAAGGCACACTACTATAAATTAATATTGAAACTGCTTTTGCAATACCTTTCATAGTCATTTTTTGAGTAACCTCAAATCATTAATTTTTGCAAAACTGGTATCTCAACTACTACAGTAGTGGAAAATAAAGATCACCCAGTTCCTACTGAATAACTTGGGAAAATGGTTTATGTTGTCCAAATTATGGAAGAGTAGAAGTTGATCTGAATGGCAGATGCACTGTTTTCCAACATGTATTTTTGCCTTTATGCAGTTTAAACGAAATGCTCATCAGTGAAGTAAATGAAACACCGTATCTTAATAGAAAATGCACAATACCACTAAAAGATGACCTTATTGGATACCATGATCCTATTACCGCACAGCATAATGGTTTCAGGAGTTATAAATTACAGATATATTCTGAAATTAATTAACATGTATTCAGCAGCAATGAACAATGGAAGTACAAATCATTATTCTAGACACCAAACATGAAAAGGGCAAAGAAACATGGCTACTTTTTCACCTGCTGTGTTTCTACATGTGATGACCTAAAAATATAATAAACAATCATGTGAAGCAAACAAAAACAATTTAGCTGATTCTTTTCTTAGTTTACTATTTTGTTCACTTTTTCTTACTTCATTTATAATGATTTGAACCTCAGAGTAGCTCCCAGCTGAACTGGAATGCACGTGTTCTCAGTTCAACAGCGCATCTCTCCTCCTCCCCTCAATATATATATATATATATATATATATTTCTTTTTTTTTTTTAAACAATCCGCCCCTTGTCCCAAATTCATCCCGATTTCTAGGCAAACATCTTGCGCCACTTGGATGCCACACAACTCTTTCCTTTGCAGACAAAAATAATAGCAAAGTCATCCAGTCAAAACACGAATCAACCTTTGGTGTCACTGTGAGTTATGTACTTTGCACTGCAGATGTTTGGAAGCACTTATATTTATATAAATTCATTTTATCCTTTTTCTTCTAAAATAATGAAATAAATGAGTTTCTACATAATAATAACAACTAGAAAGTTTTTTTCCATTAAATTATAATTTTGAATTAAGGTTTTCTAACCTCTGAAAGAAAATACTTTTCTTTAAAGTTTTGGCAAATCATCAACAAATGTGTTTAAATGATTATTTATACAATGTCCAGCAGCTTAGAACTACTGGGATTTTAAGAAAGAGAAGTGCTTTTGTAGAGCTCAGGCCACAGAAACATATGCATCTTTAAAATGTTACATTCTATTAATAAGAGAAGCACTTAAATGTAAACACCTTTTATCTCACAGCAGCACTGCAATGGCACCTTACTCCATCTGAAGCCACAAAAAGAAAAGCTGCAAAATAAAAATGAAACATTTTTGCCTTCCTTGACACTATAAGCTAGTCACAACCTGCTGTATTAAGGCAGATAATACGCTGTATACATGACTTGGTCTCCTCTTACCATTCTTTTCCCTTTCTACTTCTGAACACTTCAAAATGCAGCAAAACAAGCTTTCATTTTTTTTCATTTGAACAGTTAAAGGAATGCAAATGCACAGAAAGACATTCAGAAAATTCAGATTTAAATTTTAACTATTTCCACTCTTCATGTTAACCATCCTTACATATGCAGGTATTCAACATCACTGAGTAGCCCTCTGACACTCTCACCCAATTCCATTCTCTATATATTCTTATTCTCCCTTTCAGTGATGACATTTCAAAGACCAAGACAAACTTGAACTACTCCTGAAAGAACTCAGGCAGACACAGACTTTCTTAATCAATGACACTTATTATAAAAAATGTGCAAGGAGAAAAACAGAAAGGAAAACAAGATGTTCTTGAGCTATTTGTGATTCACAAGACATTCAGCAGGGTTCCTGTACTGGCTGTGCCACTGGGCTACCACAGCTCTGCTAACGGGGGCTACTAACAGACTCATGATCTGCAGGGGAAATTTAACAGCAGGAGTTGCTGAAGCCACAAAACTGGGTTACCTTTATTTTCCTGCATCCATTGCATCTAAGTTACAAATCTTACCTCACCTCTGATCCATTCTTTACAGTCATTTCTAACCAGAATACAAACCCAGTAACCTGGAGTCAAACATTTACTCATGAGGCTGTACTAGGTTTGAAATTAAGCAAAAACGCATTCAGCTAATCTAAGAGTGTTGGTGGTTTTTTTTCCTAATTGCCTGTCAAATATAAGTGACTTCTGTTTTACATGCCAGTCACATTATTAATTCATTTTTTTTAATTTCATGCCTATAAGTCTAATAAATAATGTATAAACTAAGCATGTAAGCTGATGAGTAGCATGCAAGGTTAGTATGCCTGCTCACACCCCCTCCCCACTGCAGACTTGTTGAAACACTAGAAATTCGCACACTACAATGAACTTCATATAGCTTGCAAGTCAGTGTGTTATATTCAAAAGCAATGGAGATTACTCTCAAATAATTCAGCAAATGGAGAATACTATTTAAAATTTTATCATAAGAGGAAATGATCATTCAAGAGTCAAGACTCTCTTTTAAAAGCAAACCCAAAAAAAAGTATATCTTTATTAGCTAAATTCGAAAGGTCTGTAAGTACAATAATACTTTAAAATAGAATCAGTTTTACTTTTAGTGCATGGCAACAATATCACCATACAGATTTCAAGAGATGATTTCAAGGTAGAAACTTCTGCATAGGAAAAAACAATTCAGAGTAACTAACCTCAATAACTTTAAAAACATTTAAAGAATAAAATTACACAACAGCAAAGTTGTCTTAGAATAAATTTGCCATTTAAGCAGGGTATGTTTTAGTACACTACTTGCAAGGGAACCAGGACTGAAATAACCTACTGACCGCCTGAAATAATTTCCATCCTGTTTGAGTAGAAAGTACTTAAAAAAACCCAAATCCTAAAGAAGTCAGTCAGAGCAGCTGAATATTAAAATATTATTCTGATCTTCTTTTACTTATGGTCTTAGCATCCATTTTTCAAATCAATGCAACTCACACAGTCATTTACAAACTATATTGCAAGGCAGCTTTGGTCATTCTAAACTCCAGTTCTACCTACTGTGTGATTTGTTGGCACATCAAGCTGTAACATTTTGAAATGGGCTAGTGCAGTCGCAATACTTAGTAAGTACAGATAACTTAATATACCACTGAGTTTTCGTCTTCAGTAAGATAGGGACAGATCATCATCAGCCAGCCACCTCTTTATCGCATGGGCTCAAAAAACAATCACAGTTCTTCCTAAAGATTTGTAGATCCTACGCACATTCTAACACAGAAATATAATCCCAGAATGTTTGAGATTGGAAGGGATCTCTGGAGGTTGTCTTAGCCAGCCCTCCTGCTCAAGGAGGGCTACAAAAATCCACATGCCCTGAACCATGTTTAGATGATTTTTGACTATCTCTAATGAGGAAGACTGTGAAAGGACTATGAAAGACTATGTTCCTAATAAGACTATTGTTCCTAATAAAAGGAACAAACACAAATTTCAGAAAGTCACAAACTTTGTTTTTTTACTAGCTATTTTACTTTTTTATTTCTCCTCCTTCATTCCTGAAAGGAGTAAACACAAGTCTTCCCTCTCCAGTTTCTTTAGTCTCTCTCCTTCAAACACAGCATTCCTCCTTCCTTTTGCATGTCAGAATGCATACATACTATCTATCTCAATCCTCATCTTAACCTTTGAGGTCCATTCCACTGCACTCTCTCATTTTTGTCTACATTTTTGATTCATCTCATTCCCATAAATACTCTCTTTATTATGTGATTCTTCTCAATAACTCTTTTTACTTGGGTTCAGGGATGTTATAACTCTTGACAAACATTGGCTAATCACTTTTTCCAACACTTAAATTAAGTTAGTAAATAGGAATGTCTTGTTTTATGGGATGGGAAATTAGCACAGAAAGTTTAAGAAGCTTAATCAAGTGATGAGATCATGTCAAACTGGGATTACAACGCTCCAAACCTTTGCTTTACCGACTTGACCAAATGATACAGAGCTATTGCTTCCCATGGTGATGTTTTGCTGGCTTCTCAGAAAAGCAGTCAGCTAGTTCCATTAGAACTAGATGGCCTATGGCCAAGAGGCAGATTGTCAAACATCTGACATAACACACCATGACAGATAGCTGACAATTGCTTTTGTTTAAAGCCTTTCCTCCACCCCATTAATAATCCACAATGTAGGTACGCAATATATATATATATATATATATAGTATAATGGAGGTAGTGAAGTTGTGAAAGGTGTACGAAAAGGAGAAATTTTAGAGGAACATTCATAGCATGATCTTCCAACTAAATCTATAAATTAGGAATCTGATTCTCAGACATGCAAGGCACTCAGCTGCTGACAAAGGTCTGATTTTAGGAAGTGCAACCTTGTTTAATTGAATGTAACCAATATCAGTTGACAAGAAAACAAAATCTGGTAAACAGTCTGTCATTCTAATGAGCTGCTTTTCAAATAATCTTCAATGGATTTTCTTAAAATCCATATACAAACAAGAGTATTACCTAAACGTTAAGTTGGCATTTACTGCACAAAGGGACAGGAATACTTCTGGTATATTTTTAAATATCATCACATTATTCAAGAAAACAGTATCATGGATCACTGTATACAAGTCACAGTTTTAAACCGCTTTTTCAGATACTGTAATCATGGGATTGTAAGTGCTCCTAGAAATACTATCTGTTTGCCCCGATAAATACTGTACTCTCACTTGAGCCATCATTTGCTTAAGAGGCAGTTCTTCAATTCCTTTTTGTGGAATGTGTTCTCCAAGGCTTCTTTCATGTGTGATAAAAGCCACTTCAAAGTAGAGATCAAAATAAAATAAAACAAACAAAAAAATCAAACACTCCCCAAAACAGCTAACAAGGTAGGTGAGAGCTCTGCAGGTATGTCAGGATGAGAAATACTTTTTGAAAAAGTGACCTGAATCAGTAGTATTTGTTCTTACTCTATGGAAGCAACCTGCTTTTTCAGGAAACTTCAATATTAAAATCACAACTATTTGAAAGCAGTATTAACATCAGTGTTTCAACAGTCTGCAAGTAAGTGTAAACATGGACTAAGTATGAAACTTCAAATGTTACTGCAGAATCAATTTTGTTCTCACTGATACAGAGATTGAGGTAACAGATTTTATATTCTCAATTATAAATTTATATTTCAGACTCCGTTTTGAATTTCCTCTTAAGCACTGAAAAGTGCTTAAGAAACTTTTTTAAAATTCAAGATATCTTTGCACATGCTTAAACTGAATCATATATAGAAGACAAAGACACCCCATAAAGAAATGTTTAAGAAAGTAAACAAAAGCTGTCCAAGAAACTAAAGCAAATGCACACATTTAGAAATTATGTGCTGCTCAGCTTCAGTAATACTGACAAATGTCTGTATGATTTTGGTATATGAATAAGACTTTTCAAATATTAAGTACTGGCTGAATCTGAAGATTTTACTTCTGTAACAAAATTTAGTTTAAGCTTCACTAAAGCATTTTACAAGGATCAATGTGACTAGCTAACAAAATATGTGCACACTTTTCAAGAGGATTGACCATACAGCTTTGATTCAACAGCCACATAAAAGCTTTCCAATATGCTACCAAAAAGCAGAAATGCTTGAACCTAAAATCATCTGCCTTTGACATGTGCAATTAGCAACATTGCCTTCATCCAACTCAAAGCTTCCTGGCAATTCCAGCCCTTATTTGTAAAGAGTAGGACACCCTAAGCAGAAAAAAATTAAGGAAAAACACAAAGATAGAAGAATGTTATGACAACTTCTGAAAACAGAGTGATGGGCCTTCCTGCCAAAATAAACAAGATAGTAAAATGCACGACTACTGCTGAGAACTGTTTGGATACTATAGCAGACAACACACGACATAAAGAGAACATGTAATGAGACACACAGCTGCTGGCTAGCCCTACAGTAGAAAGCATGCTGATGTGACTATTCAGCACAAGGGATTAACAAGGATTTTGCTGTTTCTTCTGGGAGGCTGGCACAGGATGCTTTCATTTTCACAGTAAGATTTTCAAGACTAGTTTTGCAGACTGCGATTTCTTAAAAGACCTAACATTTTGATTGTGAACAGGAGCCCAAGTAATGAGACTGAAAAAATGCTTGCAAATTGAGAAATACTCTGTCTCAAAGTTACAGAAGATGAAAGTAAACTCACAGACAGAGCTGGTGTTCACTCCTGTCCTGAACACAATCCATCAGAGCTTTCAGTCAAAACCAAGAGAAATCTATTATTTCTTAACATTGCTGTGATCTGTAAAACAATTTCTCTGAGGTATGAAATTGCTCATCATGATTCCAACATGAATACCAACATGACTTGAAAGGAAATCTCACCTATTGATGCCAAATCATCTCATGGGACAACTAAGAGCGAAGTGTTCATAGTCATTCTTCTGATACAGAGCTTTACTCTGTTTCTTGGGGTCTTATCTAAAAGTTGGTAATTTTTCTGCAGATAGCAGGGAAACATGTTACAGCTAATTAAGAAATAAGAAACTTAGAATAACTGAAAGATGACCAGCAACTGCAGCAGAACTATGAACTAACAGATTTACATGTTTAGGGCTACTAACTTATTAACTAGAGGAAATGTTAAAAATCCCCTTACTCTCAAAAGACAGTTACCCATTCTGTTATCCACAATACAAAGTACACATCAAAAGCATCAGTACATTACACCAATGAAATATCCTATAGTTAGTCACTTGTTCTGTATTTCTGATAACTCCAGAATTGCAACAAGTTGTCATACTTTTATGATTTAAAACTTCTTCATCCACAGTTAGTTTTTGTTACAGCTAAAGGTATGATACCTTTTACACCAGCGCAGCTACTTAAGGGTCTTTAAGAATTTCCACATATTTGAATTGTTTCATTTTATAAAGTATTTTTGATACAATAATAAAATATAAATCAGAATATGATATTTTGTGCTGATTTTGTGTACATCCAAAGCATACTCAACAACAGATTAAAAACACTACTGAAAAGACTGACAACAAAACATTAACACCAGAAAGCATTAAAAAGTTTCCTCACAAGAGCATAGAATCATAGAATAGTTAAGGTTGGAAAGGACCTTAAGATCATCTAGTTCCAACCCTCTGCGACACCACACACTAAACCATGCCACCCAAGGCTCTGTCCAACCCAGCCTTGAACACTGCCAGTGGTGGAGCATTCACAACTTCCCTGGGCAACTCATTCCAGTGCCATCTTACTATCATATACAGACCACACTCAATAGGAAAGCCTGTCCTTCATTTGGAATAGAGGCTAATTGAAACTAAATTTTCTTCGTTCTCAAGCAACTCAGCTTGAAAAATAATTAGCAGTGAATAAACAGAACATGGAAAAGAGGGCAACTCACTATCTAAATACTCACCATCTAAAGCACCGAACAGTAAAGCCATACAACAAACAAATGTAGGCATACTTCATGAGTGAGACACAAATAAGTTAATGCTACTGTGAAATCTTTCATAAAGAGAATATTGGTAGAATTTCCTATTCCACTTTTTTTTTTCCAGAACAGCACTTCAGACTAGAATATGTAAAATAGCTTCATCAAGCCTGATGACTTGATATTGATTAATGGCTTCGTAGGTGACAGAAATAAAAAAGGTCATAATGTCCAGACCAAAGCAAAAGAGAAAACTGCTGCCATTGCAACTCTTACCTGGTCATTTGAAACCAATTCATAGCTAGAAAAAAACTAAAGTAATAAAAATATTTATTAAGTCCTACACTTCAGTTACAACCATCAACCGCTTTGCTGAATATAAGTAATCAGCTTATCATCATTACAACACTTTTCCCTTATATCCTGTTACTGCCAGACCTAAACTTCTTTACTTGCCACCTCTCTTTACCACTTAACACACATGTTAAACCATAAAGATGACTGTGAGGGGTACTGAAATGCTAGAAGAGAGATCAATATTTCACTTTAGGGACTCTGGGGGACAAGGGAAAGGGTCATGGGGGGAAATCGACAAAAAGCAGTTCTATTAATTCATTTTAGCTCCATGTCCCATAATACTCTTAGTCAACTACTAATGTCACAGTAGTGGCAGCACCAGCAGTATAGTTTGGCTACTATTCCTTTAAGACATCTCCACTGCCCAATTAAATCTAAACTTTACATTCTGTGTATCATTTGTTGTTATCCATGCTACTAGATTGAAACCCCTTTTTCCTTGAATGAATCAAATTCATCTGTGTCTTGTGGACAGGTCCAAAATCTTCACCTGAAAAGCCTACATATAAAGTAGTTTAATAATTTTCAAAGTGAAAAAAGTTAAATATAAATGTACTGGAATGCTTTCTCCAAGAATACTGATAGATTGCACTTCCCCTCAGCTGTTTCTCTTTTTTTTTTTTTCCAAATAAATCTGATCCTACTTCTTGAAGTCATCTCATTTTTATCCTTAATTTTATCTAATACACTTGCAGAGTTATAACAAATTTTTAAATTATTACTGGATTAAATGATTTTTTTTCATTTCTATACTTACACATAATGAAGCTTTCAACTTTTATCTAAAATTCTCAGTGACTCAGAGATTTTCACTGAAGAAACAATTTGCACACTATTTTGCACTGGGGGTTTGGGGAGCAGTTTGTAATTTATCTCACCTGTCTCTACTTCTTATGCTTTGTTGCACTTTGGAGTGCTATCTGAGAGCATGAATTTGATTCCTTTTTGATGAAAGCAAACTCAAAGATGCACTCCAGGAATGCACCTACTGCATATTGGCAGAAATGAGTATTCAGTTCATGGGACTTGACTACCACATCCCAATGTAAGAAACAAACAAAACCCATCAAATTTCAACACTCACCCACCCCCTGAAATATTTTAGTTTGGGTGTCAGATACTGAGAACTATTTCATACTTCAGATCAATGCCTATTTGTTCACACTTCTTGATAATACAGACATAATCAACCACAAAGTTGCAACTCTAAACATTCAAGAAGTAGTAAGTAGGTAAAAGCAAGGAGGGGAGTGAACACTCAAGTTAGACATATTAACCTTGTCAGACACCACATTAAATATGAAACACAAAAATCTTGCCACCTATCTAAAGAATTTTTGTGCAAACTCATCCAGCTATACAAAATAACAAAGAATGGTTGCAAAAAGATTTCTTAGAAAGTTTTTTTTTTTTTGTCAAATTAAAGAAAATCAGAAACATTTTATCCAACAGGTAAACAAACTGAAATCAAATTTAACACTTAGTACTTACTTGAAACTGTGAAGTGTTAAATACCACAGAAAACTTACTTCAGGTACCTCTACAATAGTTCTGGTATCTATAGAACTTATTTCATGCACAGTCATCCAGTCTCCTCTTCAGAGGGAATACTATTTGAATTCTGCTTGTGCCACATTGGAAATTTTCTCTATGATTGTTGCTACTGAAACAGGCAATCAATAAGCATACAAAGCATTTTTCGTCTCTTTCATCCTAGCGTTTTGGCATTAAATATTTAAATTAATTCTAGAAATTGGTTTGGAAGTCTAAGCTGTGCGAACAGAGAGCTTAGCACCATGACAGATGAGTCAAACAGCAATTAATCAAACAACTTGCATGCAAATTTACTATCATTTTTGAAGAGGTGAAGAGTTTCTAGGTACGGAAGAGAATATGCATGTCTGACTGGAAATTCATTAAAGTTTACAGTTAAAGGCACAAAGCTTGATTATGCCCTCAAATACTATGCAGACTGAATTCTGCACAACACACTGTTTGCAGAGGAACAACAGGTGATTTAACAATGTAAACAATGATGTGTCTCAGGGCATCTTTCAGCCAAAACACTTTAACAGTAAAACGAAGAAATGCAGTAGCAATTAAAAACTTGCTTCAGAAGTTCAAAAAGACCAACCGTAATCCCTCTCTTCAAGGAAACAGTGCATTAACATTTACATATTTACTCATACTTAGCATTCATGGTCTAAGTACAGAAGTTCAGTATAAGAGCTCCTTGGGGTTATTCCCTTCAGATCCTCCTCTCCCTCCCACTAATGACCTACCAGCTGACCTGCACTCCCAGCTGTGAGAAGAATTAACTCAAAAACTACAAGACCTCAAACATCCAAAACCTGAAGTCAAATTGAGGAATAGTTGCAAAATTCTTAGTTTTGCTAGTGAAATTCTGACTCCAATGAAATGAAAGGGAATTTCATGCCCTACTAACAGATACACACCACCAAATAAATCACCACCTCTGCTACATCAATGCAAAAGATAATCTGACACTACAGATACATATGTATAATGTCCCAAATCTTCTCCTATCACCCTGTTTGAACATCTCACCTTTCCTCAGCTTTCTTGTCTTGAGAATTGAGTTATACAATACAGTGATCAAAGAAACCATGGCACCATACAGTTAAACAGGTGTTATTCTTTTAGGGTACTTCCTACACAAAGCAGAAAACCCAACACAAGACATCAAGAGGATTTTGTTTGGCCAGTTTCCTCTCTATTTTAGTCTCCAGTGGACTAGAATTTCTACCTCAGATGAAAAAATTACTTTGCACATCTGAAAGTAACCAAATATTTAACTACTCCCCTAGAAAATATTCATGCTCCAATATATCCAAGGTAGAGAGTCAGAGCATACCTAACCATCCCAGGTGGGTTTGCTTTTAAAAGAAGGAGGCAAGTAGGAAAGAACCTGCCCTTCTGTGAGATACAAAAGATTCTCGATGCTCTCCAGCATCATTCCCAGTAGTTTTATATCATGCCTCTCAACTACAGCAGTCTCTGGGTCTGGAGCTTTGAAAATTCTGTAAACAGTGAGATTCACTTGGATTATTCTGAGAAACAGTGAAGAAAACATGGATTTAACTTTGTTCAGTACAACATGGACTTAAACCACTGATTTATTAAAACTGTCAAAGGATTACCTTTATTTAGGTACACAGGAAATGAAATGTGGCATTATAAAGCACCATTCCAGTGCAACAAAATCAAATGGAAAACCAATACTGGTAATCACAATTGCTTGTATAACGTGATTTTTCTGTGATCTTTCTCTAGGATACTTTTTACTCATCATTAACTCCAAAGAAGAGATGCCTATGAGGTTACCTGAGGTCACAGATGTGAATACCAATAAAAGCAACAGCCATTTTTTTCGACTTATGTTTCTTTTCTCCATGCAGTCTTAGTGTGACTTGAACTCTAAAATCACAATTTATTTACACTTTTAATCTATTCTATATTTTATTCCTTATACCTATTGCTTTCCCTCAAGACTTGGACTAAATTTGCTGGACAGAAGGGGCATCCTGCAGAAAGCTCATCTCTCTCCCTTTAGCAATCCTGCTGGCAAGTACTTTCCCCATACCCATTCATCTGCTACCTTCCAGAAAAGCACTGCAAATGAGGGTATCAAGAACTTGCTCTTGACTGTCCAAATGAAAGCAGACATAAGAGTGAAACAGCACGGTCCTTGGATCCTCAGATTATAATGAACATCCCCTTTACCTGCACTTCTCTCTTCAAATAATCCCATGACCAAAATAATCAGTAACCTACAGCAGCTACATGGTTCACAAACAACTGCGAATAGAGTGCCCTATCTTTTCTTCTCCATTCCCCAATATCAGTGGCAAAATGGAAAAGGTAGTAGGGGAAGCATGCTGGCAGAGCACCTAGGAGAATACTATCAAATGCACTCCTGCCAACCATGAACTTGACTGGTAACCTTAACCAGGAAGGTCAAGGAGTACCAAAACACAGTGTTTAAAACTTAACGGCTAATTCAAATTACAAAAAATAACAACCCAAACTGTGGCTTGGGTTACAAAGGGATCACATTTGTCCTAAGATAAGAGAGCCATGAGACATTGTAACCAATTACTTGAGGATTCCACAGTTCAGGGCTCAAGATCTGTAAGAAATTTTTTTCCATTTACATGTGCTTTTGCTGTTTTTATACTTCATACAGCTCTTGGGTTTATTAGTTCAGTAAGACCTGTTCACTCATGTGTGCTGAGAATGCCTAATGCTCTGTGAATCACAGATAACACAGGGCTTTGCACCTTATTTGGTGTAAAAGGAGGAAAACTGCTTGAGCAGAACATAAAAAAAAAAAAAAAAAGCCAGAAGCTGGCTTGTTGTAAGCACAGACATTTATCAGCTATTAGTCATTAGTCGAAACTGATAATGATGGGTTTTCAATGATGATAAAGCGCTGCCTGCTGCCAAACAGCACCCCAAAATGGAGAAAGGTACTTAAAACTTGGTTCAAATGAGCAGCTGGGCACATGCCAACTTTTTACATGAACAGTCATAAGCATGTTCCTGCACAGCAGGATGTGATCAAAGTATTCAAAGCTGTAAAACCAGGTTTTCTTGCCAGTTATGTTATTGCTTCAAGATCAGTGCATTACAGATGGTACTTTGCCAGCCATGGAACCACTGTTTTTTCTTAACAACAAATTTTACACATAAATATTTAAAATCCTGTATAGAACTGACAGTTCTCAATTAAAAAAAAAAAAACAAAAAACAAAAAAACAAAAAAAAACCCAAACCAAACCAAACCAAAAAAAAACCAAAATAACAACCAACCAAAAAGAAAAAAAAAAAAATTAAACAAAACAAACCCACAACAAAGAAGCAAAAAAATCCCTCCCCTCACCCCCCCGAAAAAACAAGAACACTCCTCCTGCCACCCTCAAACACAAACCATTTACAGAATGAAAGTTAGGACCGAAAATATATCAAACACAATATCCTGGACTATAAGCCATCTCTTATTTAGCTTTAAAAAATTACTTCCATCAAGCTGTACCAATTAATAGGTCCGCTTCTCTAAACCAAAAGAAAACTAATTGTAATGACTTATTCAAGACCTCAGCTTCAGCTGCCAACGCTGCAATCATATTAACATTCCTGTCCAGAAGGTGTGATGTAGTTAATAGGTGGTTGAGACATTGCACTGTATTGCCTCCTGCTGGAAACCTCTTCTTTAAAAGTATTTTATGAAGATCACACAATGTGACTATGCCATATGTAATCTTCATTAACTGTCACTAACTGGGTTACTCAAGCAAGAAAAAAAAGTTAAGAAAGGCAGAACTGCAGTACAACAAACTGAACAACTAATTTTTTCCTTGAACGGGTTAAGACAAA